>JAOEHY010031964.1:11879-26387 GCA_025447955.1 Psilopsiagon aurifrons | reverse complement strand
CCACTACTGCTACTACTAGTAATAATAATGACAAGAGAAATACAAGGGAAAAGAATACAACAGCTCATCACATATACACAGCCCGACCAAGCCAGTGCACCCCCACCACCCTTCCGGGTCTCTCCCCCCCATTTCTGCATCCTGGGCATGACATGCTATGGTATGGAATACCTCTTTGGTCAGTTTGAGTCAGGTGTCCTGTCTCTACTTCCTCCCGGCTCCCCCTCCTCCTTGGCAGAGCATGAGGCTCCGAAAGTCCTTGGCCAGACCAAACATCACTAAGCCTTAACTGAAAACATTGGTGTTATCAGTGCTGTTCCCAGTCTGAAAGTCAAAAACACAGCACTGCACCAGCTACCAAGAAGGAGAAAAATGACTTCTACTGCTGAACCCATGACAGAAATGCAGTCGTGCAAATTATATATGAGATATTTGACTGACCAACAGAAACATAATAGAAAAGTATGTTGCAAAATAAATTAGAAAATATAAACAATTGTGTCATTTAAGTTATCACAATTGAGAATTAGCAGAAATACAAGAGCAGACAGTAGGCTTAGGCAGAACTATTGCTCTGAGGAGAAATGCCACTACAGCTGCTATGCAGCTACCGTTTTATACGTCTGTACATCACAAACAATATAGTTATCTAGTTATCTGCTTTTATATTAAAATTACTTGCTGGAAGCTCAGCAATTTAATAAAAATGTCACTATTTTTCAAGGTTTTCAGAGAATCATAGAATAGTTAGGGTTGGAAAGGATCTTAAGATCATCTAGTTCCAGCCCCCCTGCCATGGACAGGGACACCTCCCACTAAACCATGTCACTCAAGGCTCTGTCCAACCTGGCCTTGAGCGCACAAACTATCTCAAATTTAAGCTGAGTTAAAAGCTTGACATTGTTCAGCCTAAGGTTTTGAGAAAGTCATGATTCTCATAGTAAGTATAAACCTCAGCCAGTTCAGACTATTTGCAAGACATAAATATGTTAGCCACTTTCATTCAAAAATTGGTTACTCCATATTATGTGTATAAGTATATATAGAGAGAATTCACCTGACAGTTAAGGTAGACAAATTTAGGCCTTTCTTCAGTGTGATGGGTTTAAGGACTACAGTTACCATTAATTCTGTATCCACAGGCTAAAATTATAAGGGAGAACAGACCTGGAGAAATAAAGTGAATATTCTTCATCAGCTACCTAATATACAGCCACTGTACCAAAGTATAACTATGCTATCATATAATTTAGTGCACCAGTTCATTCTTTGCATTCATAGTTGCACTTATTGCATGCAAGTTATTTTACTCCTAGTTCTCTAACAGCTATCTTGAGAACCTACACTTTTGTCCAAAAGAAAACCGTTGTGAAGTTCTGGTGCTAGTGTCCATCATGACTGATTTCCAGGCTCGTACAGTATACTCTAAGTTTTGTTCTCAAAAACCACAATCTGATGGTCTTCAGTGCAACATTTAACAGGGTACAGATAGACTATCCACCCACAAGCAAAAGATAGATCACATTTCATACTCTGGTTTTGTGTTAGAAGTTATCTGGGAAGAAATACTTGGAATTTATTCTTTTGGTTTTTTTTCTCCGAGACATTTTATTCAGAAGCTTGACTGCATCTATTTGGTTCTTCAAAGCAAAGGTTTAAACGTCTGTTTCTGGAGAAAGGTGCAAGATCTGACTTAGGTGCTTTCCTACAAACTGTATACAAGGTATCTGAACATAAAAATGCAGACTTACTTCACCTTGTTTAGAATGCTCCTTCTGCCTTATTCTGAAAAGTTTTCCTTTCATGCCTAAGGTTTGGTATCTCACGTTGATTTTTTAACTTTCTTCATGTGCCTAGGTGCTTTAAGATCTAACCATTTAGCTATGATATATCTATGAGATCACCACAATTTGACTTGCAGGCCAACACTGATAAATCTGGTATTACCAAGCCTAAAGTTTTAGGCTCAGGTTAATACCATTACTCAATGATAGGCAATACCATTCTTTTGAAATGCTGTCTCATGTTAGATAGCAAGGAAGTTGCTCGTGCATCAAGTATTTCTTTGGTTATCATGCAACAAAAGTGCATTGACCTGCATGTCAGTCTTCACAGAAATAAGGCATTGCTCTTTGTTGTGAACTTTGGCCTGTACTTGCACTCACATTTATCTCGTAACCATACTTTTGGAAGTAAAAATGTTTATGCAGCTGGAAAATTTCAAAGGATGTGAAATTATGATTACGTAATTGAAATAAGTATGCATTTAGTTGAAGTACTGATAGCCTCCAAACAGAGGGTGCAGTTGCCTCACTGAACAATACTGCAGAAACTTACCTTTGACCTGGATACTCTACTGCCTTTTTCTATTCAGTCACTTAAGATGCAGTTTAGCTAATGTGTGTTAGATATGCGCTAAGTGAGACAATTTGCACTCTGAAAGTGACTGGTTTTCTCTTTGACTCAAAAATACCCGATAGGAGGGAAGGAATTGAGAGAGTCAGACTTTTTTCAATGGTGTCCAGTGACAGGTCAAAAGACCATGGGCAAAAACTGGAATACATTACATTACATTACATTACATTACATTACATTACATTACATTACATTACATTACATTACATTCATCTTAGCACAAGAAAAAACTTTTTCATTCTGAGGCTAGTCAAACACAGGTTGTCCAGAAGGGTTACCATGCCTCCATCCTTGGGCATACTCAAAACCTTAATGAATACAGCTGTTAACAACCTCAATTACCTAACCCTGCTTGACCAGGATAGCTGGACTTGGTTGATCTCAAAAGGTCCCTTACATTTTCAACAGTTCTGTGACTGATTCTGTGATTTTACTGCCTTGGGATTTTTTTATTTTAAATATATTATCTCAACTGATATCTTATGACATGTTTGTAAATAAAAGGTTCCTTTCTAGTGATCATTCAGAACTTCCTTGTTTCTTGAGAACAATTAAACCCGCTAATTATTCCTTCAATCTGAATCATCAAAAACAAACAAAAGACTCTAAAGAGGCATTCAAGGTGTGACTGGAGCAATCTGAGCTCAACAACAACGTTCTAAGCAATCAAAAGGATAGCAACTACAGCAAATACAGATAGATGTGTAATTAAGTTAATGTTATGTAAACATCCACAGGATGTCTTCCTGGTTCACAGGAAACCATTAAAATGCTAGTAATGCAAATGAAACAACGAAGTAAACTGCAGCACAAGAAGTAGAGACAGAAGAATTTAATCATATTAATGTAAGCACCATAAAGGCAATAAAATAACTAATGCTGTGCCATTAAAAAATTAAAACTGCTTTATTCCCGATAGCATAAAAATAAACTAAATAAGAGAAATGGCTGCATTCCTACCTTTGAAATAGCCATTTGAAAATGTGACTGGGCAGTCTTAAAAGTTACATTCATTGAAAGTTATTTAAAGAACATCCAAGTAAATGTAGGAAACAAAAATTGAACTATTTTCTTTTCCTTAGATGCACATAAGTGTTATCGCCCCAAAGCTATCATTACACTAGTTTTACAAAGGCTTATATATTCATACATTTACTGCTATGTAGTCTATCAAACCACTTTCTCTTTTGGTCTCTTTCCAGGAGCAGATATAAATCAAAAACACATCTCTAATTTCTTTTGTTTCCCTTTTGGAATTCTAATATTAACATCACAGTTTTTTGTTTTGTTTGTTTGTTTTTTTTTTTTAAAGGGAATTTAATTAAAGGGAATGATTTATTCTTTTAAAAGATTTGTAAACGCTAGCTTTCATCATCCAACTGCTTAAGAAACTGTAGAAAAAAATTATTTGGGCTACAAATCATCAATATATTTAGCTAATTATAAGGGAAAAATACTTAATCACCTCCTTGCATAATGTGTCTTCTCTCAAAATGTAAAATAAAAGTAACTGGTCTTTTTTTTCTTCTCTGTAATTAAGAAATTTGGTTTTGTCATTTGGTATTGTTCCTATGCAATTCACAGGATGTATTTGATTCCTAATGCATTCAAACTCCTTACTATCCTTATTTATATCAGACCTTCCCCCCTCTCTTACCAAGAAGAAAGGCTGACATAAAATTTGTTTTAATATATAATGATTTAATTTAATTTTTATTTAGTTTGCTAAATAACTATAGTTTTATAACTCTGCCAATGAGGAGGGGCACAAAAAGCCAGGAGAAAGCAGAGACAGGACACCTGACCCAGACTAGCCAAAGGGGTGTTCCATACCACAGCGGGTCATGCTCAGTATATAAACTGGGGGGAGTTACCTAGAAGGGACTGATTGATGCTCAAATCAGGCTGGATATTGGTCAGGAGAGGGTGAGCAATTGTATTGTACATCATTTATGTTGTCTGAGCTTTCATTCATTATTTTGATTGTTTCCTAATACTATTGGTATTGTTATTGTTATTGTTGGTAATCTTTGTATAATCACTATATTTTACTTCCTCCTATTTATTAAACTATTTTTATCTCAACCCAGGGGTTTTACATTCCTTTGATTCTCCTCCCCATCCCGCCTTTCTAGGGAGGGGAAAGGGGGAAGTGAGAGAGTGTCTGCACGGTATTTAGTTACTGGCTGGGTTTTAGCCATGACAGAGCCTCTGGAGACCATCTAGCCCAGCTTCTCCACTCAGAGAACGGCTATCTACAACAGGTTGGTAAGGGCCACCATGCTGCATCTTTCTTACTTACATCTACCAGATATCTATGCATATTGATAAGATTCTCCTGAATATTCTCTTCTCCAGGCTGAACAGTCACAGCTCTCTCAGCCTTTCCACTTATGACAAATATTCCAATTCTTTAATCAATCCCATGGTCCTTCACTGAGCTTGCTCTAGGATCTGTACATACCTCTAAGACCAGGGAGCTCAGACCTGGAGCTGGTACTCCAGATATTGCCTCCTTTCTAACTCTTTCCTAGGTAAGTGCTGTATGTGCATCTGTGCATATGAGTGTCTGAATGCCTGCAGCTGTTGCCAAACCATGGATCGAAGGACCATGTTTCCCTAGTACTAATGAAAGAAGCAAGTGTGGGTGTGCAAGTGTGTATATGACTGTTAATGGAGATCAAGCTGGAGCAGTTGGTGAATGGGTGAAGCGGTCTGGAAGCAGAGGGAAGTGAGAGAGAACATGTGCGTTGGCTACTTGCACTCACGAAGTCCTGGTTAGTTTCCTGTGTATGTATGTGTGTGACAGTCTATGCCAGCAACTGGAGTGGGGATTTGATCCTGGGGACTCATATGTCCAGGTGCCAACAAGTGGGGAGACTGGGATCCACAGATCAGTTACTAGGCAGACCGTCTGAGTCCAGTTGCTGAGAGGATCTATATTGTATGTATGTATCATTAGTGGACCTCCATCCTGCCCAGTAAGAGAGGGAACTGAATAAGTCTGTGGATTCTGCCTGCTTTTGTGTGTCTGTTCTGGATGTCTGCCTGTGGTCTGTGTGGCTGGCCATGCATATATGTATTTATATACACGTCTTATATATGTGTGCTCTGCATGTACAGGTTTGCTATTGGCTGGACCTGGCAGCATGCAGTGACGGCAGCCTTGTCTCTTTTGGGCTATTGAATCTGGCATGATATATCTTGCTTTAATAACTCTAAAACCAGAAATATCCTTGATCAGACACCCCTGAGAGATGAGTTATGACTTTGACCAGTTTTTAAAGTTTGTGCCAAGTATATACTGCAATCTACTAAACCCTAAATCTTAGAAGATTAACTTTATAACTGCGATGTTTTTTTACTTAAAGACAAAAAATTTCCAGTGAAATAATTTATTATTAATATTATTAATAAATGTATCTTTTTATAGATTCTATCCAGCTATGTAACTCCTAATTCTCCAATAGTAGATACCAGAGAAAAATTTTTTGTACTGATGAAGTATAATTTCATTTTGTGTTCTTTTACCTAACAACTTCCAAAATTCTTAAAAACACAGTAATCTTGATAATAAAAAATATTTTAATCAATGTCTTAAAATAATTAGCGTTGGTACTTCACAATACTTTAAAAAGACACATCTAACTTCAGATATTCCAGAATCTTTTCTCTTAAAAAAACTTCTGCTTGGATCAGAAATAATATACTAGATCACTAATAAAAGTTCATCTAATTTGAAAGTTATGAAGTTCTTCCTTCAAACAGAGAGCATCTAAAGATACAAACTTGGAGGCAAAATACTGCCTCAGGAGAAAAAGTTAAATGAGTATATTAAATTCTTCTCCAAAGAGAAATATAAAGAAGTTTTCCTTAAAAATATTATTGGAAGATATACACTTCACAGTATGATGCCAAAGCAAGTGTACATGTATAAGAAGACTACACATTTCTCTTGAAAGCAGAGGATATCTCCTCCAATATTCAAATATTTCATGTCTCTGACTGTGCTTACTGAGAAGCACATTAGAGAAACACTGCAACGAATATTCCCAGCAGAGCCAGGATTATTAGCTGACAAATTATCTCTTTCTTTGGCCACCTTTCCCATCTTTTACCCATCTTTTACCTCCAAGGGA
Source organism: Psilopsiagon aurifrons (assembly GCA_025447955.1). NCBI lineage: Eukaryota > Metazoa > Chordata > Aves > Psittaciformes > Psittacidae > Psilopsiagon > Psilopsiagon aurifrons. The sequence continues at coordinate 19,833 of JAOEHY010031964.1, read as the reverse complement.
CACTAGGATAATGGGTATTCTAACCTTTATCGCAGTCCATTCACCCTCCAGGTATAGGAAAATTGCACACAAAAAACTATAACTCTGAGCATTCCAAGTCTGTGTTTTGGTTTTTTGGGTTTTTTTTGGTTTTTTTTTTGTTTTGTTTTTTTGTTTGTTTTTTTTTTTTTTTCCTAAAAAAACCCACAAACCTATCTTATAAGAACATCTAATAAGAGGGAGGAAAAGGCTCTTCCTTCAAGAGTCATTTAAACACTGCAAAATATTCAGAAGTGTCACTTGCCGGCCCGAAGTACTTGAAGTCTTAAAGTTATGTGCTAGGCTTCTAATTTCCATGTAGGTCTACAATAAAATGCATAAACTTTTTATAACATAGTATAATTTAAAGATCAGTAATTTGGATAAATTTTTCACCTGTCTCAAGAATTTTCTTTTCAAAATAAGATATTCAGCTACATAATCTGTTTTTTCTGAAACAGTTTAAATAGAAAGTAAATAAAAAGTTTACACAACATCAGGCCTGCTGGTGACAGATGGGGTACGCATGTCCCAAAGGAGGAAAAAGGGCTTGGCACAGGATTTATCATGATTCATTGAATGAGGTTTAAACTAGATTTGATAGGGATAAAACCACTAGAGATGAGCTCATGGGGTAGTAATGTTTGATGGACAGTGTGCTAGTCTGCCTTTTCACTGAAGGTAGGGGATGGAAATCGATGCAGCAGCAAAGATGCAGGAGTTGTTGATGTGCCAGAATCCATGAAAGTGCCTGAGTATAATCACATAGAAACTGGAGCTTCTCCCAGCCAGAAGGTAGTGAGATCAATAGCCAAATGAAGCGCATCACACTAATGCATGCAGCATGGGCAACAAACAGCAGCAAGAATATACACAAGAAAAGAGCATGAGTTTTAAAAAGCAATAAGATGAAAGGCAATGCTATGGAGAAACACTCTGAGATCCATTCTGTAGCCATATATTTTTTTGTACGGTGTTATTCATGCCGTTTACTATGTGATGCCATTCAGAATAAATGATTTTGAAGAAAATTCAAATTTCAGGATATTATGCTATACAAGAATGCATTTTAAACTTGAAATATTTATACTTTATTAATTTACAATGGAGATGAAGCTAAAGTAATTTCTTCCAGGAAAAGTCAGCTATGTTTCTCCTTATCAGTGACTTAGCCACTGACAAACATCCAGCTTAAGGAGAGCAAAAGCCAGGATTTATTGCTCCAGATCCTTTTTCTGATGAGAAGGTGTGGCATTTATTTTGCCATGGTCCCTGTGTTCTGAATTAGGTGTTTAAAAACAAACTAAGAGAAAGATGGACCACTCAGTAGAATTGGCCGGATGGCCGCATGCACAGAGTTGTGGTTAACGACTCAATGTCCAGTTGGAGACCAGCAACAAGTGGTGTCCTTCAGGCATTGGTGTTGGGATCGATCTTGTCCAACATCTTTATTGGTGTTGAGTGTGCCCTCAGCAAGTTTGCTGGTGACACCAAGCTGGGGGGTTTGGTTGATACGCTGGAGGGAAGGAATGCCATCCAGAGGGACCTTGACACACTTGTGAGGTGGGCTGATGCCAACCTGATGAAGTTCAGCCATGCCAAGTGCAAGGTCCTACACCTGGGTTGGAGCAATCCCAGGCACAGCTACATGTCTGGCAGAGGAGAGATTCAGAGCAACCCTGAGGAAAAGGGCTTGGGGGTGATGGTCAATGAAAAATTGAACATGAGCTGCCTTCAAAGTGTGTGCTCGCAGCCTGGAAAGCCAACAGTATCTTGTGCTGCATCAAAAGGATTGTGACCAGCCGGTCAAGGGAGCTGCTCCTGCACCTCTACTCTGTTCTCATGAGACCTCATGTGGAGTATTGTATGCATTTCTGGTGTCCTCAACATAAAAAGGACATGGAACTGTTTGAATAAGTCCAGAGGAGGGCCATGAGGATGAACGGGGGGCTGGAGCACCTCCCATATGAAGACAGCCTGAGAAAGTTGGAGCTGTTCAGCCAGGAGAAGAGAAGACTGTGTGGAGACCTCATAGCAGCCTTCCAATATCTGAAGGAGGCCTATAAGGATGCTGGGAATGGACACTTCATTAGGGACTGTAGTGATAGGAGAAGGGAGTAATGGCTTCAAGATTACACAGAAGTCTAGATTGAATATAGGGAGAAGTTCTTTACTGTAAGGGTAGTGAGGCACTGGAACGGGTTGCCCGAGGAAGTTGTGAATCCACCGCTGGGGGTTTTCAAGACCAGGTTAGACAGAGCCTTGGGTGGCACGGTTTAGTGTGAGGTGTCCCTGCCCATGGCTAGGATGTAGGAACTAGATGGTCTTAAGGTCCTTTCCAACCCTAACTATTCTATGACTCAATGATTCTCCAAGACAGCAGTCTTGCCTGCGTCTTTCCCATGCCCATTTAATCTCACTAACATCCAAAAAGTATGTCCAAAAAGAATAAATTGCTTCCTTTTTAGCCTGAGGTTTGCTAGGTGTCTAATTGCACAGGAATTCTCAGGAGCGTCTGTCCTGGGAGATTAGTATTGATCTGTGTTCAGGTAAAGAGAATTAAAGTCCCCTCAGAGACCTTGCAATGTTCCATGTAGCACAACTAATTTCACCATTTGGAGGAGCCTAGCTCTAACATTTGAACAGAAAATGGTAAGTTCTTAGTCTCAAAGGAGGGTAAACGTATGCATTTCTTGGGAATATGACAAGTACTAAAGTAAAGAATATTTTAGTCAAGCATAGTCTCCACCTAGTTGGAGAGAGAGGAAAACAACTCTCAGCAGGAATCAGACATCCCTATTTTCTAACTTGGTTAAGTACCTTAAGCATCAGGTTCTGTGTTGCCTTTTATTGCCCATCAATGATTTTTGTATGCCCAGTTGCAGATAAAAAGCCTGAGCTTTTTTAAACTAATGATTGAATGTCTCTAGAGTAGTAATACTCTCCTGGGGTGCAAAGCACCTTGTTTCTCACTCTGATTGAATGAAGCATAGAACCAAAGGCTTCCCACATATTGTATCTCTGCAGATTTTCTGAGACAATAAAATTTCTCCATTGATATCATAAGGTAATAGTATAAACTACAATGATACGCATATCTGAGCCAAGTGTGTAAAATTTTGGTGAGGTAGCACCTAAGTTAGGCACCTAAATTAATCTAATGGATAGTATCCGAGCTCCAAAAGCTTATAAACTGAAAATATGCATTTTATATCCCTCCACTAAGGTGCCGTTAACTCACTGTCATTTTTATTTGAGGTTCAACTTACAGAAATTTACGAAAAGAAGGCCTGACTATATAATGTGATAATTTTTGACATCTTGTTCACATCTTCACTTGGAAGATCTGCTTACTGAAAAACTTTCAGTGTAAAGTATAGTACATAGAAGTTATCTTTTCATAATATTTGTTTGCTGGTACTCACAAAGTCAGAAAAGTCAGTATCACCTTGGCTAAATTTTGCCTGACTAAAAAACACCTTGTCAAATGACAAAAGATGCTATTGTAGACAAGCAGATCCCTTTTGCTTATACATCCACATAGGAAATTTTTCTGTATATATTTTGAACCTAAGATGCAATTACTTTGCAAAATGAGACCATAAAACAACACACTCTCTGGGAATTGAGCTATCATATTCCAATTACCTGTAAACTAGGCTTCAGTAGAAAGTGATGCTGCTGAGATAAGTGGGTACATGTATGCCTGCTTGGAACATGTAAACCTTATTTAACAAGTAAAACAACAGTTCTGCTGTTTTATCTCTTTTCAGCACTAACAGTAACCAACAGGGGGTATAGCAGTTTGCTACTTAATGAGTTATAAATGATCTAATTAAATGTCTCCTTACAATTGTCTTCACACTTCATTAGTGACATGGTTGTTTATTAAGCTAGGAAATCTACTGTAATCCTAATAATTCATTCATTTTTAGTTAAATTTATAAAGGCTTTAATGGTAGTATTTGAATGAGGATCTGACAAACTGTTTAAAAATATTTTTCCAAAATTATTTATTCTTTGATAACAGTCTTTCTTGAATGCATTGAATAAACTGTGGAGGATAAGCATACGCTATGTGTTTTATAGATTATTTCACCCAACAGATCTTCTATTCGATCAGATTCCTTTGCCCCTTTAACTTTGGAATGCAAAGAAAATAGCATTTCCTATAAAATACTTGCATCACCTCAATAAATCAATGGACCAGCAAGTCCACCATAGGCCAGAGCAGACACAGGAAAATTATGTGCTCAGTGGAATTTGGATTATTAAAGTATGAAAACTTTGGTTTAATTCATCATTCATGTGTTACGTTTTAAAACAGATGTTAGAGGAACACCTTAAAAGATAGGCTGAGAACAATCAAGCAAATGGCCATTGGAAACAGCTACAAAGGGAATGTATTATATGATGACTGCTGATTTCCGTAGACGGAGTTAAGTCAGGAAGGCAGAAGCAAAAGGTTTCCTTTACAAATTCTGTTTCAAGATTTATTTTGATTTTAGGCATCTATTTTGTTGTAATAACAAATACATTTTGTGGTGTTCAGAAAATGCTCCATTGAACCACATACAAGTTAAAGGCCATCTCTAAGCTTATTTCGAATAGTCAGCATACTATTTTGTTGAATGTAGTATCATTGAAAGGTCAGTTTGCAAATTGCTATTTGTCTCTAATGAAGATAAAAGATAAAGACCATAGGCTTGTCTCTCTTTTGTTGTCTTTTGTGAATACCATAAAAAAAGAAACAAAAGCCTTTTTCTAAAATTGGATTGGGCTTCAAAATTTAGCATTGTATTCAACTATAAAGATGCTTTACAAAAAAAAAATCCACAAAAAAACCCACCAAAACCCCCCAAAAATAAAGCTCAAAACACCTAGTTTTTTCATGGAATCATCAAATTTTTGCTTCAATATCTGCATGAGCCACCACATATGGTGCCCAAATAGACTGCTATGATATTGAAAACCTGTCAAATTCACATTTTAAAAGCATATATGAGAGACCACTGGAAATAACTGCCTTACATGAAACTTTGTAGGCAATAAGATTTGATGTGACAAGTGATTAAAAAAGTATACCTCTCAGACCTGGAAATATATTTAGGGGAGAAGTGAATTTGTGATATTGTGGCTGGAACAACTCACTTCATTTGTGAGAGAGAAGTATGTTTACTGACATAAACCAGTGATTTAACAAAGTCTGACAGCAAATGCAACAATGGTTTAGCAGGATTTGATGGTGAAGTACACTTGATTACTTACTGCATAGAGGCCAGGGTCAGACAAAGTTGTCAGGAGATGCTCCTGTTGAATCATAACTTTAAGAGGTGTCCCCCTTTCTTTCTGAACTCCAAACTTGTTTAAGTGTGTCTGCATCTAAACTTAGTCCCAGACTTGGTCAGTGGTTTATATCTCGAGGATTGTATGTGCAGACTCAATCCTTTATATCACTTAGCTAGTTTCAAAGTTTATCAAGCTATTGTCCATTTACCAAGAATCTGTTACAGCAAGCAATCTCTCAACCTGGAGGAGTAACATTGAGATGTGTTCCTACTTAAGGGGAGATACGTGTGCATCCCACTGCCACGAAGAAGAAATCAGTGGGCCCTGGGCTGTTCACCTTTTATAGAAAAAGATGATTGACTTATGGTCCTTTTTGCATACTAGCTGTATATTGGGTTGGTGAATGCTGAAGGAGCTCTCAGATGTTGAGCTAGGTCTATGGGCCCCAGCTGTTGAAAAAGATTTATGGTCCTTAAGCCAGATGTAGCCATCACAACCAGCACTGCTATCTATAGCTTAAGCAGAAAAAGGCAAGGGTTAGGGAGCACACCACCACAGATAACTTTATGGTACAAGCAAAAAACTGCTCCAGAATTCCAGAGTGAATTACAGGCTTAGCAATTATGTGCTAAAAATACACACTCACTAGAACTGAAGTCAAAATTCAATGTACACCTGTATTTTGGTTTTAGCTTGGTTCTTAAAAGTCACAAAACTAGATCTCTGTTTACTTCTTTCTCACAACCCTCTCTCCCCATGTGATTTGGGACAGTTGAGTCAATTAGTAATGTTTTCCTCTATGAGAGGGCTGTTTTTTCCACAATGTCTCTATGATGAGAGAGCTCAGCCGTCAAAAGATTTAGTCACAATCTGCCTATCAATATGGGACTCCATGATAGGAGTCCATCAGGGATTAACCTACTTTAAAATAAGTACTGAAAATAGAGATAGACATCTCCTGAAACATCTACATTTAGACATAGTTCAGTCACCCTAGAGCAATCAATCCTGTGTACACAGCTGCTGGTACTGTAATGGGAAAACTTTCATTATAAGAAATTCATGCTCTTTTAATCTAATACTACCACTCCAAATGGCCCCTCTTTCCTTCTTCTTTCCCCAGCTTTGTATGCTGAGCATGATGTCATATTGTACAGAATATTTGGTCAGTGGGGGTTAGCTGTAATGGATGTATCCCCTCTCAACTTCTTGGCACCCCCAGCCTACTTGTTGCTGGAGTGAGGTGAGGAGCAGAAAAGGACTTGACTGTGTGCAAGCACTGCTTAACAATAGCTAAAACATCCCTGTGTTATCAACACTGTTTTCAGCACAAATCCAAGCAAAACCCTATACTGGCTCCTAAGAAAAAAAATAACTCTATCTCAGAGTACAATAACCAGTACAAGTGTGCATGCAATTATCTCTACTGATGAAGAGTTAAAAAATAGACATATGATTCTATGCTTCGTACCCTGAGACCCCACCTGGAGTACTGCATTCAGCTCTGGGGCCCCAACCTAAAACCTGTTGGATATGGACCTTTTGGAGTGAGGCTAGAGGAGGCCACAAAGATGATCAGAGGGCTGCAGTACCTCTCCTATGAAGACAAGGCTGAGAGGGTTGGCCTTGTTCAGCCAGGAGAAGAGAAGGCTCAGGGGAGACCTAGAAGCTTTCCAGTACCTAAAGGAGGCCTATAGGAAAGCTAGAGAGGGATTATTTACAAGAGCAGGTATTGATGGAACAAGTGGTAATGGCTTTAAACTGAAAAAGGGGAGATATAGATAATATATAAGGAAGAAATTCTTTACTGTGAGGGTGGTGAGGCACTGGCAGAGGTTGCCCAGAGAAGCTGTGGCTACCCCAGCCCTGGAAGTGGTCAAGGACAGGTTGGATGGGTCTTGGAGCACCCTGGTCTAGTGGAAGGTGTCCCTGCCCATGGCATAGGACGTAGAATCAGATGATATTTAAGGTCACTTTCAACCCAAGCCACTCCATGATTCTACAATATGTTGGTCACTTTCACATTTTGATTTTTCTTTTAATTTTCCTCTTTACAGCTCTTCTCTTTCAGATTTTGTACACTTCAGGAATTTCAAGTTTCTATTATCATTAGCAATTTCCCATAACCAGTTTACAGTATACAGATTATTTATTCTTCAACATTCTCATTAGCTCTTCCAGATAGTAAATTGGTTTTGTTTTTCATTTCTATTTGTCCTGGGTTCGGCAGTAGCAGTCGTTTTTCTCCTTCTTGGTAGCTGGTGTGGAGCTGTGTTTTTTAATTTTGACTTTCGGCTTGTGAACAGTGCTGATAACACCGGTGTTTTGGTTACTGCTTAGTACATTTTGGTCTGGCCGGGGACTTTCTGAGTCTCATGCTCTGCCAGGGAGGGGGGTAAGCCGGGAGGGAGCAGACAGAGACGGGGTATCTGATCCAGATTGACCAAAGAGGTATTCCATAGCATAGCACGTCATTCCCAAAAGGTAAAAAAACTGGGGGCAAGAACCCGGAAGGGGGGGGTTCACAGCTCAGTCACCGGGTGGTGAGCATTTGTATCCTCTTCCCTTGCATTTTCCCTGATCATTATTGTTATTGATGGTAGCAATAGTGATTTGTGTTATACCTTAGTTATTGGACTGTTCTTAT
>JAOEHY010031964.1:0-11779 GCA_025447955.1 Psilopsiagon aurifrons | reverse complement strand
GGGAAGAAGGAGGAGGAAGTGAGTGAACAAAACTGCTTATTTTACAGCTTAAACCACGACAGCTCTTTTAGGAGGGGGAGGTGGGTGAACAAACTGCGTGGCTGATTTACAGCTTAAACTACGACACTATTTTTTTTGATTTTGTTAAACTAGTCTTCATTATAAAGTGTCACAGACTGCTCAGTGTTGCAATAACTGAGTGCTAATATCAAAAATGCAGAAATATCCAGTATATTTCCCGAAATCTTTATTGCTGCAGTTCAATGTTGTTTTATATTTGGTTGCTATGGTACATTGAAGCTCACTTTAGGTTTGTTATTTTCACCCCTAATCCTTATTGCTAACAAAATTTCCTCCCTCCCTCAGATGGTCTTTCTAAATTTTATTCCCAAGATGTACAGCTTGCATATTTTCCAAAACTAAATATGATTTTATTTCCTGCCAATAATTCTAACCTCCCTTGGTCTTGTTATATTATTTCTTCATCCACAATGATATTTTCAATGCATTCCAATTTCATATAATCTGAAAATTTCATTAATATGGCATTTACTCCTCCATACAAAGCAGAAATAAAGTTTCTAAATAAAATTGGGCCTAACAGCAGTACTGGCTACATCTCCTTGGCCATTACAATTTTACATAACCTTTCTGATTTCCCTTCAGTCAGTTTTCCATCAGTGTGATGATGTCAGTTTGAGCTAGTTTTGAAAGTATTCAGAAAAAGACACTATAATATTTGAATGTTACTCTTGTAGCCAGACTGTATTTCAACTCATAAAACTTGCAGCCCTAATTTGCTTGACTTTTTTAGAAAGCTGAAGTTCTAAAATAGCTGAGGTTATTACAGACATCTGTATGATGCTAGCAGATGTTACACAGGTTCTGCAAGAAACCACAATGTTCCTCAGCTCCAGCCTAGAGACCAGACAGGATTCCCTATAGTATCAAAAGTGACACTAGGACCAATGTTTAGTACTGAATCATTCCTTTATTTTCCATTTTTAGTCAGCAGGGTGTGGTAGTCACATGGAAAAAGCAGTTCAGAAAAGTGGCCTGGCTTATAAGTAGATATAAATCTACTGTGTCATTTCCTGAAAGAGACAGTTGTCTTCTCTTTGACTAATGAAAACTGACAATAGAGCTCATTTTAGTTAATATAATTATCCAGAAGACAAATATGTACACCTCAATTCGGCAATGCACACAAAGACATCAACCAACCATTCAGATTCCACAGGGTGTGTGAAATGCCCCCAAAGGGCAAAGAGAAAAAATGTAGGACTGTCATGGTTTAAAGCCCAGCTGGCAACTCAGAACCATGCAGCAGCTCACTCACTCCCCTCCCCTTCCTAACCCTGCTCCCAGAGGGATGGGGAGGAGAAACAAAATATGTAACTCCCACAGGTTGAGATAAGAACAGTCCAGTAACTAAGGTATAATACAAAACCACTACTGCTATCACCAATAGTAATAATGATAAGGGAAATAACAGGGGAAGAGAATATAACCACTCACCACCTGCAGATCGATGCCTAGACAAACCTGAGCAGTGATCTAGCCCTTCCTGTTAAATGCCCCCAGTTTATACACTGGGCATGACATGCAGTGGTATGGAATACCCCTTTGGCTAGTTTGGGTCAGGTGTCCTGTCTCTGCTTCCTCCCAGCTTCCCCACCTCCGTAGCAGAGCATGAGACTCAGAAAGTCCTTGGTCAGAGTAAACATTACATAGCAGCCATTAAAAACATTGGTGTTACCAGTGTCGTTCCCAGGCTGAAAGTCAAAACTACAGCACTGCACCAGCTACTAAGGAGGAGAAGAAACTGCTGCAAATCCTGAACCCAGGACAAGGACATACAGGAGAATCATACTCTTCTGGAATAGCTACAATCCTGGCAAAATCTTGGGGCAGATTCTCCTGGGAAGTATGCTAAAGGCACATGAAAAACAACAAGGTGGTTGGTGACAGCCAACATGGCTTCAGTAAGGGTAAATCCTACCTGATCAATTTGGTGGCCTTCTATGAAGAGGTTACGGAACTGATGGACAGGGGTAGAGCAGTTGATGTCATCTACCTGTACTTGTGCAAAGCATTCAACACTGTCCCACATGACATCCTTGTCTCCAAATTGGAGGGACATCAATTTGGTAGATGGACCACTTGGTGGATAAAGAACTGTCTGGATGGCCTCACGCAAAGAGTTGTGGTCAATGGCTCAATGTCCAGTTGGAGGCCAGTAATGAGTGGTGTGCCTCAGGGATCGGTGTTTGGGCCGGTCTTGTTTAACATCTTTGTTGGTGACATGGACAGTGGGATTGAATGTGCCCTCAACAAATTTGCTGATGACACCAGCTGGGTGGTTCGGTTCATATGCTGGAGGGAAGGAATGCCATCCAGAGGGACCTTGACATACTTGTGAGGTGGGCTGATGCCAACCTGATGAAATTCAGCCATGCCAAGTGCAAGGTCCTACACCTGGGTTGGAGCAATCCCAGGCACAGCTACCGATTCGGCAGAGAAGAGATTGAGAGCAGCCCTGTGCAGAAGGACCTGGGGGTGTTGGCCAATGCGAAAATGAGCATGAGCCGGCTTCTCTGTGCACTTGCAGCCCAGAAAGCCAACCATATCCTGGGCTGCATCAAAAGGAGATTGACCAGCAGGTCAAGGGAAGTGATCCTGCCCCTCTACTCTGTTCTCGTGAGACCTCACTTGGAGTATTGTGTGCATTTCTGGTGTTCTCAACCTAAAAAGGACATGGAACTTTTGAAACAAGTCCAGAGGAGGGCCATGCGGATGATCAAGGGACTGGAGACCTCCCGTATGAAGATATGCTGAGAAACTTGGGGCTGTTGGGCCTGGAGAAGGGAAGGCTGCGTGGAGACCTCATAGCAGCCTTCCAGTGTCTGAAGGGGGGGCTATAGGGATGTTGGGGATGGACTGCTCGTTAGGGACTGTAGTGATAGGACAAGGGATAATGGTTTCACATGGGGAACTACGGCAAGTCCGTGGATTAGCTGCCTGAGGGTATGAAGTTAGAACTTAGCCTTGAAGATATCAGAACTTATTCATGAAAAACGATGCACCGAAGGTATCCTGAAGGGAAAGCAGAAGGCATCCAAATGAGAAAGTAGAAGACATCTGGGTGAGGGAGCAGGTCAAAGGGAGTAAGTAACTGCAGAACAAGAACTTGGCAAAATAATAGACTTTAGTAATGTGCCAAAGGGTCATCTAATAATGTTCTGTTGCTAACTGATGTAATCAAAGGCTACATGGACACGTGCATGCTAGAAACTGTATATAAGTAAGGGTTTGTAATAGTAAAAGAGAACTTCTACTTAACCACTGGGAAGCATGTCACATATCATTTTTCCATCTGAACTGTGGAACCCTGATGTGATCGTGCAGGGTGTGATCATGCAGGGCGTGATTGTTTTGGAACTCGAACTGGAACTTCAACTTAAGAGAGGAAAAAAAGAACAGCGGAGGATAGCCATGGAGACAGAGTGCAGCATAGCACTGAGAGCAGTGGGGTTCTGCATGGCCGGCCTGATTTGAGATGCCTGGATAGGTGAGCCTCTGGGAACATGGGAGCCTCATTAAGTAAAGAGTAGTTGGTCGTTCTGACCATGTGGAGAATAATGTTACAAAAGCAGGGGTGGAGGTAGATGAACTACTCCTCCGAAAAATTATATGGATTAAGAGATGAGTATGAGGCCAATACCATGACAGCCTTTAGTGTCCCGGTATGGAAACGCTTGGAGGATATCCTATTTGATCATGAAACCAAGGGGGGAGAAGCAGGCTCAGACACTGCTTATAACGAGGTGGTTGCTCTTTGAGACTTTAAAATCATTTAAAGAGCATCAAGATAAGTCAGAGCTGTCGGCTTCCCCTAACAATCAAGACTCAGGTACCTATAGTGCAGAAGGATCTCAGACCAAAAGTTCTCCAAAATTAAGGGGACAAAATTTCCCCCAATGTAACTTTGCCCCCGGACCCTGCTTTGTCGTGAACCAGAGTATGATGCAAAACCCTGGGGGGAAATATTACTAAGGAAGAAGCCTCCATTTTATGGATGTTTTCAGTCCTTCTTGAGAAGAAGGGAGCAACATTTAAAGAGACAGACTTAACATTAATGTCAAAATAGTTGAAAACGTGTTATCCAGAGATTAATGAGTCCACCGTATTTGAGGTCTCTTTGTGGGATGGTGCAAGAGTTAAATTGTGGGACGCAGCCACAAAAGACAATGAAGCTGCAAAAAACTTGTTAGTCATTTGGGGAAATGTTTTAGAAACCCTCAAGTCAAAAAGCAAGGTAGTGATATACAACTCGTTTGATGTAGTCTGTCTGTAATACTCATGTACTAGAGGTTAGCAAATATAAGTGTTTCTACTGACCCTTGCAGAACTTTATAGATACTGCTGGCCACTTCTTCCAATGTAGGCTAGCCACCTGCCTTGGAATGAGTGCGCATTTTTGTCAGTATGAAAGTCCAAGCCTCGTGCAGTGTGGGGGAGGCAGAGACTCCTTGGGGACGCCTGCTGAGATTGAGACCGCCACCTTGCACTGAGATGGTGCTGCTCAGAGCTGTTTTCCCGATTGTCTTCACAGGATCGTTGCGCCACGTTCGGTACATGGGACCATGTAGTGGGAGTAACAATTGTCTGGATTTATGTTTCAAATATTGTAGTTGTATGAAGTGTGCTTGTGAGATCCCATACATGTATGTGTGTGTGTTGAAGGCAGATGGTGTTCTGTGTATTTTTTTGTTATCTGGTTTGCATAAAAGTTTTTAATGGGTAGCAGATAAACATTTTGGGTAAGAAAGGGTTAATGCAAAAGTGCGGTTGCCACAGGTATTTATGGCTGCTGCTAGGCAGGCAGGCAGCTGTAGCTGTAGCTGTTGCTGAGCAGGCAGGCATTTGTAGCTGCTGCCAAGCAGGCAGGCATAGGGTGAGGGACTTTGGGGGAAAAAAAAAAAAAAAAAAAAAATTATTTGATAAGAGTTTGGTAACCATGTCCAAAAGGGCAAGATGGACACCAGAGCCATGGAGTGAAAAAAACCAACACCAGCAAACAAACAAAAAACCAACCACCAAAATACCTCTCTATCTACTGAAGCATTGGAGCAGTTTGTAGAGACACTACAAACAAAGCCTAAAGAGGCCTGTAACACCCTGGGCACACAGAAGGAGTCCTGCTTAGTGTGTTTAAGGTAACCTGGGGGTGAATCCAAGACTTGGCAGAACAGATAGATCGGTTGAAACAAGAACTGCTAACTGAAAAAGCAAGAGGTGTAGCACAGTCACAAGCCTTAACAGCTGCCACGCCAGCAGCATCAGGATGGAAGAGAAAAAAAAAAAAAAAAAAGAAAAAGGAAAGGGTGGTGACACAGCAAACTCCTTGATTGATAACACCGTGCAGTTTACTTCTGCAGCTGCTTCACATTGCTTTTTCATGCAAATGCCTCTGGTTTTAGGAATCACTTTAACCTGTCTACTTCTCAAGAACTGATAACCTGGGGGAAGGAGTATATTTGTGTCCTACTACCTACAGGTCCATGGCGGCTGCCTGCAAAGTTTGTCAAGCCTTGCCATGAGCTGGACAGATGAGTGGAAGAGCCCAATGCCTCAGCTATAAGAGCTGATGTGAATACCTCGAGCAGTATGAGATAGAGGAAGAGAAAAATGAATGATTGCAAAACATCACTTGGGAGCAACTGAAAAGTAACAGCTTGAATATGTGTGCTTGTACAGTGGCTATTATTAGAGCCTGTGATTTTGTGCATAAAACCACCTGTATTTATTAGCCAGTGGCTAATAAGAAACTACACCTTGTATTGTATGGATTTGTCACTTGTAAAAGAGATGTCAGAGCATGCAAATTTGCAGCAGCTGCTAGAAAATGCTAAGGCAAAAGCTAGAAAGATTCTAATAGAATGGTAGTGTTATAAAGCAGGCAATGGAACAAACTAAGAGGGTGAGAGAAATCCACTAGAGTGGAGTTCACTAGAAAATTTCTTTAACTGGTCTCTCACTGCCACTAGCATCTTCAGCATGCTGCTGCACCCTGTAGTATGCATACTGCTAATGTAAATCCGTATGTGCTTTGCCATAGTAACGTTTTGTTACTGGATGAAGCAGGTGAAACTCTGTATTGACAATGAGCTGCAAGGACTCAGGTCGGCCAAATGCCTCCTACTACAGTCAAGGGCAAGACTGGGTTGGCCTATGTGTTTGCTGCCAAGAAGAACATTTAGCTCCACTGTTGGCTGAGACCCAGCAGGTGTTGAGCAGTGGGGACACAAGCCATGCCAGCCCTTGATGTGAGGGATGGCCTCCCCTGTTATCAGAGAGACATCCAGTGGAAGAGCCAACTGCATTTACAGATGGCTCAGGGAAAACCAGGAAAGCTGTTATTGTGTGAAAAGAAAACTTTCACTGGCAGTACTGAATAGAATATCAAGAAGGATCACCCCAAGTAGTTGAGCTTAGAGTAGTAGCAATGGTATTTCAATATTTTCCTGGCCTGGTTAATATTGTTACTGACTCTGCTTACATAGCCAGGTTGGTACATCAATTTCACAAAGTAGTTTTGAGAAAAGTGTCCAATTAAAAGTTATTTGGGATCCTGAAATTAGTATGGCTAACAATACAAAAATGAAGACATCACTATTATGTTGTGCATGTTAAGAGTCATACCACCCTCCCAGGCTTTATAGCAGAAGGTAATGCAAAAGCTGATTCACTGGTATCTGCAGTTGCCCTTGGACCTGTTACCAATATGAAACAACAAGCGCAAGCATCTCATCCACCATCTGAATCCACCATCACTGATGGAATGGCTCTAACCGTGGAATGGCTCTAACGTCTGGGTGACCTTAGCCAGAACACTGAATCAAGCGCCCTTTTGTGCTTTGATACGTACAGAAGACCAACTCTTCCATACATGCCTAGTTGGCCTGTTGGTACAAGCGGTAGTAAAAAATGCAATTTCTGATTGGGTTCAAGCGTTGCCCAGCACAACAAGAGATCCAGAAGAAACAGATATTGTGGGCATGGTGAATGCCCCTCAATATGGTGCTTTGGTTTGAAAGGAATGCTATGTAGTGCAACCATGGTGGGCCAGAATCAATGTGGTCGGACCTGAAGCTTTATCACAATTTTACTGGTGTCCAACCAAGCAGTTCTCTGTTTCGTAATATGACAGTAAATGATAGTTCATGGTGTTCAGTTGTTAATGAAACTAGTATCGATAGCTTACCAAAAGCATTACCTTGAGGTATATTCTTATTGTGTGTTGACAAAACGTATCCCAGTATTCCATGAAAACCAATAGGAGATCCGTGTACATTGGGGCAGCTATCATGGCAGCTACCCAACATAAGTATGATCTTACATCACACACAGTTACACAGGGGTCGCCAAAAATGAGCAACACTTTACTCCAATTGTAATGATAATGTTGATCTCTGGAATAGAAGGGAGAAATTTTTGTAACTAGCTTCTTTAAGCCTGGAGTTGCTGATGCTAGAGCATTAGCGCAATTGAATAAGCTTTCTTACTGGTTAGGAAAATGAACTACTGAAACGGCAAAAATCTTAAGTGCCTTAGCAATAGATATTAACTCTGTAAGACACACTACTCTTCAAGATAGAGCAGCCATTGATTTTTTTTTTGTTAGCACATGGAGATGGTTGCCAAGAATTTGATGGAATGTGTTGTATGAACTTATCAGATCACTCTCATTCCATTCATGCTAGCATTCAGAAATTGATGGACCAAACTCAGAAACTGCAGGAAGATAATGGATTTTTGGACTGGGAAAGTGGTTGAGCACTTGGGGACTGGAAGGCTGAGTAGTATCTCTGATAAAAGATGGGTTTATGATGTTGTTTGTTCTTCTTTGTATTATGCTTGTGGTACTGTGCTTGTTATCCTGTCTGCAAAGAGCCCTGCAGCAGATGATAAACATGGCCCTTTTTGTCAAAAAACAAAAAGGGGGAATTGTGGGGGGCTATGGCAAGTCCGCAGATTCCCTGACTGAGGGTATGAAGTTAGAACTTAGCCTTGAAGATATCAAAACCTATCCATGAAGAATGAGGCACCGAAGGTATCCTGATGGGAAAGCAGAAGGGATCTGAATGAGAAAGTAGAAGGCATATGGAGGAGTGAGCGGGTCAGAGGGAGTAAGTAACTGCAGAACAAGAACTTGGCAAAATAATAGACATTAGTAAAGTGCCAAAGGGTCATCCAATAATGTTCTGTTGCTAACTGATGTAACCAATGGCTAAAAGACACATGTATGCTAGAAACTGTATATAAGTAAGGGTTTGTAATAGTACAGGGGAACTTCTACTTAATCACCAAAGAAGCATGTCATATATCGTTTGTCTGTCTCAGCCGTGACAGGTTCAAACTTAAACAGGGGAAGTTTAGATTGGATAGAAGGAAGAAGTTTTTTACTGTGAGGATGGTGAGGCACTGGAATGGGCTACCCAGGGAAGCTGTTAATGTTCCATCTCTGGTGGTGTGCAATTCCAGGTTGGACATAGCCTTGTGTGGTATGGTTTAGTAGGAGGTGTCCCTGCCCGTGGCAGGTTGGGTAGGAACTAGATGCTCTTAAGGTCCTCTCCAACCCTGACTATTCTATGATTCTAATGACATAAAAACCTCAAAACCAGTAGATTCCCATCTGTATATAATGTAATTAAGCCCCTATATTCCATTTAGTGTTAGAACAGATCACCACCCTGCTCCTCCCCTATCTCCTCACGCTTTTGCTTGTAGTTTTAGTCTGCAACTCTGTGTTCATATGCCTTCACTATTTACCCTATAGCTTTTCATTGATAAATTTGTATTACAATAAAGAGATCCTAGTAGGTAACAAGGTAGTAGTCCTTTTTTATATTTGATAATTATTACCCAATTAACATATATACACAAAGCTTAACTACCAATTAGCATGCAACATCCACATCTAATTAAGCTGCTTCAGCCAGCACTGATACACTTCAAAACTACCACTAAGGAACTAGAAAGAGTCTCAATGAAAAGTGAAATTGTACTAGGGAGAAAAACTGAAAATCATAATTCTTCATCATCATCATCTTCATTGTCATCACCAACTGATGTGTTGGAGAGTATGCCCAAAGGATGCTAGTCTGGTGATCCCATTGCCTCTCTTCTGACCCAGCCATTGAAGACAGGTTTCCCTTTCTCTTTTCCTTTACTTCCTTACTTTCTGATTAGTAGCTTTAAATTGATGCATGCCATCAATTGCAGACCCTAAATTGGAAGATTCCTTCATTTTAAATTATTCCAACTTTCTTTGTACAGCAATTCTGCTATCACTCAGAGACCTGCTGAAATATAAAAGCAACACCACAAAGAAAAATGGGAAAGGAAGCTGGTATGTCAGTGAGTTATCTTGATGCAAAACTGGGATGTAGCTGGTGCATATATCAAGATCAGCCATCAAGAAAGGCTTTCTGTTTTTTCAGTCTGTATGAATTTAAATTAGATAATCCATCTTCTGGAATATAACTGCTGAAAAAGCAGATGGAGATGAACGAAACCACTTATAGGACTGCATCTGATCAAAATAAAAAATGGTGTAACTCCTTTTCTTTTGTTTCTTAACATTATATTCACAGAAATCACCTTTTTTTCTTCTTAGCATCCGTACTTTCATCTTTACCACAGCATATAGTTGTTTAAAAATTCATCAGAATAAAATGAGATATCACCTGCTATTCTCCATACAGGTTTCACTTTATGCTTTTTAGAAAACACGTCTTCAAAGCTCCTGAGAATAAGTTAACTATGTTTTGTAGCAATATCTAAAGTTTTCTTACTTGTTAGCTTTGTTTAGCTCTATAGTGTTACTAGCATTCCTGCATTATTTATTTGGTTTGGAGGTGCTGGGAAAATAAGCAGAAATAAACCTGAATAGCTCCATAAAAAGATTTTACTAACACACCTTGAAAGAAAGCTTGAGAAGGAAGACTTCTCAAGTACATGCTGAAAAGGCCTATTGCATGATCCTTTTCATAGCCTGAAAGTGAAGCAATATTTCTGAAAGGATTATACTGCTTTGGACAAAGAGAGACTTAAAGAAGCATCTGAAGCCACTGAGATCATTCCAGTTTCCAGAAAACAGTAGGGGAGATATTTTTTGCTAGTTATGAGAGATTACTTTGAAAACTAACTTTTAGCATAGTTTCACTAGAATTTGTCTTCTTTTAATTATTTTTTTTAAAATAATATTAAATTATTACACATAACCTTACAAAGATTCTGTACCATGATAATGTGAACTTGAGCATGATTTGGAATTATTAAATATCTTCTTTATGCCACTTATTAAAGACTTTCATTGCTTAGTATGGAAACTTGCAGTGTAAATGGCTTTAGTAGTGTGCTTACTAATTTTGCCTGGGAGAGCATTCATTTTCTTCAAAGAAGCCAGTATGGAGCTATGGTTTAGATTTGTGACCAAAACAGTGTTAACAACACATTGGTGCTTTAGCTTGTGATGAACAGTGCTTCCACAACATCTCCTCCACAATATCAGCCTTGCTTTAAACTGCCAGATGATAGATTTAGAATGGGTATAGGAAGAAATTTTTTACAGTGAAGGTGGTGAGACACTGGAACAGGTTGCCCAGAAAAGGTCCAACATCCCTGGAAGTGTTGAAGCCCATGCTGGACAGCACTTTCAGCAACCTGCTCTAGTGAAAGGTGCCCCCACCCATGGCAGCGGGGGCTGGGATATATGATATTTGAGGATCAAATCCATCCCAAATGATTCTGTGACTTTGTGATTCCATGAAACTGGCAGGAGACACACCCAGGCCAGCTGACCGCAACTGATCAAAGGGATATCCCATATCATATGATATCATGCTGAATAATAAAAGCTGGGGAAAGAAGGAGAAAGGGGAAGAGTGATGGCATTTTTCTTCCCAGGTAACTTTATGCATGATGGAGCCCTGCTTTCTTTGAAGTGGCTAAACATCTGCCTGCCAGTGGTAAGTAGTGAATCAATTCTTTATTTTGCTTTGCCTGCTTGTGCTGCTTTTGCTATTAAACTGTCCTTATCACAACTCATATTTTTTTTGACTTTTACCTTCTGATTCTCTCCCCAGTTCTGCTGTGGGGGAGTGAGCAACTAGCTATGTGGGGCTTAGCTACCTATCAAGGCTATCCTACAACAAACAAAAAAATGTGGATAAAAAGAGATTGCTTTTTATCACTTTCTTAATAGTGCTGAACATGCCTTTTTGAACTGTGATCATTATTTCTGTTTAATCACAATGCCAAAAGATGTCGACTTTATGAACACTGGGTAGTCCCATTTTTATCATATGATTAGATAAATATTAGCACTATAATTTCAAAGGAATTCCAGACTAAACCAAGTAAGGTCTGCTGTAGGAGACAGTGCTTGTAGCTGTCTTCACATATTGCGATAGCTGCAGATGAGTTATCCAGAAAATGGAACCAATTAACTCATCTTCTCTTGCAAAGTTTTCTCAACTATTTTTAGAAAAGCTGGTAAATTGATTTTGACAGTTTAACATATTAACAATAATGAACAACATATTTTCTAGACTCAACCCATAATAATTTCCTTTTTAAATGACATGGCACATTTTACCACATTTTCTTCATTATGAAATTGAACTACTGTTTCAGTCTCGCTTTTGCATTTTTCTATGGATGAATACAATTACTCAAAAATCTGTCTTACAGTACCTATAAGAACTGGGGG
>JAOEHY010031961.1:22839-50172 GCA_025447955.1 Psilopsiagon aurifrons | reverse complement strand
TTCCAGTATCTGAAGGGGGCCTATAGGGATGCTGGGGAGGGACTCTTCATTAGGGACTGCAGTGAGAGGACAAGGGGCAACGGGTTCAAACTTAAACAGGGGAAGTTTAGATGGACTATAAGGAAGGTATTCTTTACTGTGAGGGTGATGAGGCACTGGAATGGGTTGCCCAGGGAAGCTGTGAACACTCCATCCCTGGCGGTGTTCAAGGCCAGGCTGGACAGATCCTTAGGTGACACAGCTTAGTGAGAGGTGTCCCTGTCCACGGCAGGGGGGTTGGAACTAGATGATCTTAAGGTCCTTTCCAACCCTAACTATCCTATGATTCTATATTAGAACATGACATGAGCAGAATAAGATTTTTCACCTTGAGGCTGAGATTTAAAGTCCTGCAAACAGAAATCTATAAACCTACAATTCCTTTAAAATTTTTATTAGTGCATGCAAACCTCATCTTAATACTGTCACCAGGCAAGAACAAAGTAAAAAGACTGTTTCAAAAAGTTCTTTTTCCTCTATACGTTAACATACTGATGTCTATATATTTAAAGATGTTATTTATAATATTATTCCACAAATGTTTCTGTCAAGAAGTTTTAGCTCCTTCTTTATACTAAACTAGTGCCTGTATCTGCTATAAACTATCCTCTGTTGAGATGAAGCTATTGAATGAAGTACAACCAATAGTTTATAGTTAAAGTCTAAGGAAATGTTTGTATCCCTCCAAAATATTTTGTAAGTAACTTCAGAAGGGTCAGTTTTCAATTTCTTTAAAATGAACTCAGAGATACAACATCCACAGGAACCTCACTGTCATTTTCTTGTAAGATTTATTTCATATATGCTTGAAAGTAACATTTTAATACTAGCAATGGCACTGTATAGAAGTGAACATTCTTTTTACCTCTCATACCTTTATATACATATTCTTAGTGACACACTGCAACTGCAATAGAGATGATAAGAAAACTCCCAAATACAAACTAAACCAAAATTCTTCAACCCTCTAAGAATTAACACCTATTCTTCCACACTATTTTACCTCTGTGATCTCGAAGAGCAAAAGCAGATACTTAGATACTTGGCTTTACATGCTGTTTAGTGCTAAATAAAACTTGAGAGCAATATTTGTACGGCAACAACTTTTAGTTTTGAGTGACTGATGTGTTGGTACTGAAATTTGCTTATTGGTTGGTACCTGTATCTCTCTACCGTGCTTCTCATAAAGCCACCTTCCAGGAGGAAGAATCATTTGCAAAATGAGAAAGAGAGGTAGAAAACAATGAATTTTTTACTACAATTTGAACTGGTGACTCAAAGACAACAGACACGAAACACCTAAGAACACAGCTTCTGCTATCAAATATGCTGCCAGTAATGCCATCCAGTGAAATGAAGACAACCTATTTTTTGAGCATTAGATCCAATCATCATTACGGAAAACTGCCGACTCCTCTGGTGTTCAAACACATCCTGCAGACATCAGTTTCTCAGAACCTGCTCTAGCCTCTTTTCTGATGATTTACTGAGCAGGTTTTCTGCTTTCTTTAAAGCATACATTTGAGCAGCTACCACAAGAGAACGAATGTCCAGCTCTGCAGCTCAGCAGAACATGTAATAGTTACCTAGAATCTGTTGTAACATGTAGCTGGGGCCTAGAAAACAAGATAAAAAAAAATACTCAGCACAGTAATCTGTGAAAATATTCACAAAATTCTGTTTATACTATTCTTGCATATATTTTAATGCGAACACTTGCATTGCCAAAGCGAAAGAGTCCATAAAGTGGCAGAGTTCTTGGTATTTGGCTAACACTTCTTTGCCCAGGGTTTACATGAAACACAACTCAAGTTAAAACTGCAGGTTGAGATTTTGAGGAATAATGAATTGAAAGACTCTTTGGGGTTGGAAGGCACTTCCGGAAATGGCTTAGCCAACTCCCCTGTAAAAGGCTGCCCACAACTGTGGCCTGCGCAGTCTTTAATATCTCCATGGGTGGAGTGTCAACACCTCTGGACAACCTGTTAAGAGTGTTCCATCACCCTTAACGTACAAGATGTTCTTTCTCATTTTTCCTGTAGTCAGTTTGTGCCCACAATGAGGATAGTGGGAAAAAAAAATTATTTTCTAAAAAATAAGGAGATTTGATACGGAAACCACAGAGAGAAAAATGGAACATCACAACAGTTTAGTGTTTCTTTTCCCAACTTTATATTGCTTTTAGCTTTTTACATACTTGAAATTATATAACCTACTATGATGACTTGTGCTGAAAGACTCTTAATCTGGTCCAAAGAGTTGTGATGTTAGTTGCCAAAGACCCCTCCCATTCCTATTTATGTATTGACAAAGAGCCAATGCGTGTGATGTTTTTTCAGATAGCTTGATTAAAATGTGATTAACACTCAAGTATACATAATAAGTTTATTTATCCATAATATACCAATCTTCAGTGCAAACAAATGTTATTTTAACTAATAAGTATTAACAGACTGGCCTTCACCAGCAGCAGATGCAGCAAACTCACTCACCTGAGACAATTCTTGATTTAGGTTTTGCTCTGCATGGACTGGAAAATTTAAACTTGTGATGCCAATTTTATTATTCAAGAGGACTTTATTCAGTATGTAAACAGACAAGCAGGCAGAGCCACAATCTGTTACTTACATTAAGACATGAAAGTGGACTATAAAGGAAATTATTTGACTAAACCTGTGACTGAACTAAAGCAGCATTTAAATGGAAAAAATAGAAATCAAGATTCCAGATGGTAGAGATATACAACAGAAAGAATACATTAATGACAGTTCACAGCATAAGGAATCAAAACAAATCAAATTTCCATGATTAACTACTAGCATTTGATACAATAATGAAGAGATGCTAGAAAACTACTTCACAGTATTGCACCGCAAATTGTTAACATATCCAAGTTTCAAAATAAAATTAATTTCTTTAGAACAGTGGTAGGCTTTTTTCATACAGTGAGTAAAATGTTTTGCCTCATCAGATCTGTGTCTGATCGTATGAAATGACTGCACTCGGAAGGAAGAAATCCCCAAAGGAAAAACCTCGCAACAAATACTGTAGGCATTTAATAATCTATGGATTCAGTCCTAGAGACACAAATCTTATTTTCTGTTCACCATAATCATATTCTAGGATATAAT
Source organism: Psilopsiagon aurifrons (assembly GCA_025447955.1). Taxonomy (NCBI): domain Eukaryota; kingdom Metazoa; phylum Chordata; class Aves; order Psittaciformes; family Psittacidae; genus Psilopsiagon; species Psilopsiagon aurifrons. Next base: position 47,002 of record JAOEHY010031961.1, on the reverse strand, counting down.
CCACATCTTAAAAGTGATTAATTAAAACGGACCCTGTATTTTCTATCAGATGTCTAATCAGGCATATCATTTATGGCATTTATTATTTCCACACTGAAATGTGGTGATTTCATTTTGCAGCAAGAAGAAACTCTTTAAAATTATTTTTTTTTATTTTATATTTCATTGCTTGCTAACAGATGGAGACGATGCCCCACAGACTTGCAATGCATGTGAAGACTGCAATTTTTTCTCCCAGACTGAGGTATCACTACCCTCTACACCACAGTCCTATAACTAATTTCTCAATGCTAACTCTTTCGTTAATAAAGATGTAACCAGCAACTATATACAAATATAAAAGCACAAAATATATCCAAATTATTATATGTATTTACAGTGGTTTATATTATATTATTAAACTAAAATACTAGGAAATCTAACAGACTAGAAGAATTGCAGGTGTGGTACAAAGGTAAGAAACATTTCACAGAGTCCAGCACATCTGAGATGTCCTGCTGCCAAAGCTCAAAATCCATTAAGGAAAGACAGTACTGGAGAAGTTGGCAATATGAACAGGAACTGAAATTCATTTTCTTTTAGATGCTTTTTCTTACTCACCAAGTGCCAGGTCATGACTCTCAGAAAATAAAGGACATTGAGAATTCAAATGACAGCCCAGCAATAATGACACTTTCTAAAATGTGCTCCCCCTATCATTGTCTGGAAGACCTTTTTATTAATCTAATATTGCTGTTCTAACTGCAGAGGAAGAGCCTATATCTCAGTAGAAAAATGCATTAAAACCTCACTTTGTCTCCTGGAAATGAGGTAAACAGTTAATTTGCCCACAGCTAAGCTTTTCTAGAATCCAGCTAATATTCCCATGGAGAACGCTCGACACTAGCTAAGAGAGAATGCTGATGCATCTATTATTTGAGAAAAAACTCCAAGGAAATCATTTACAATACATATATGAACAGAATCTTTTTGCCACAACATCCAGGGATCAAAGAATATTCTTGAATCCACTATAGTCAACTGTTTCAAGTGATGTGTCAAGAATCATGAAACTGCCAAATGCAAATATAAACCCACTAAAAATAACTATAGTCTTTTTGCAAGCTATGGTATAGCTATACCCAAAAAAAGGTTAGCATCAATCAGTGCATCACACTGGCATTTACAAATTGCTGACAAACGGTGTTAGTAAGTTTCCTTGAGCAAATCTCCTAGAACACATTTATTTCCTTCAAGGTAACTGCTTTATTTTCTACCACAATTTTTCACATACTAAATTGTACACCTATTGAGAATACAGGTTACTGAAATGTGCTGCCTCCTCAGTAAAACTTTGTTCTTTCGGTGAAATTAATTGTTTTTATTCAGGTCATTACATTTATTAGAAGAAATAGGGCTGGGTTTGTTTGGCTTTTTTTTTTCTGGGTGGTTTGTTTTTGGCTTTTTTTGGTAGGTGTTTTTTGGTTTTGGAGGGGCTTTTGGGTGTATTTTCAACATTTTACCTACAGGGTAATGGTATTTATCCTGACCTGTGCATCACTGGTAGAACCCATTATGCAATGTGTTTTTACATCTCCTATGCAGGTCCTCATACCTGGCACTTATTTTAATAAGCAAAACCATGAGATCTAAATTCTATTTACACGCCTACAAAAGAGATGAGATGATTCTCAGAAAGCAAGTTAATTGTTTAGGGCTGAGGAACAAGAGGAAATTTGTCTGCCCTTCCTGCTTTTAATATAAACTAAGAGATTATAAATAAACTATTTTTGAAGTGTCATTTCTCAAAGTAGAATAAAAAGATACTGTTACAACAGTGTATTAAGATGAAAAAAAAACACCTGAAAAGCAGGATCACTGCTTCTCCATCACTACTGTATTAGCTCATAGTTATAATCTCAAGTATGGTCCCTGCTGAATTGTTCAGTGAGGCTGAATTAATGACATTTTCTAAAAATGTGTGAAATTCTAATAATTGAAATTAAATGAAAATCCAAAACCAACACAATTTTGGTTAAAGCATGTAAATAATGCGTCACAGTTCCGGTAATGAACTGCTATTATCAGTATGTTTTCCATGAATTCAGGCCAAAGCTTCAAATAAATATTGCTAACGAATATCCACTGTTATTTCCTAACATAATAGCTTATGATGGAAAATGCTGTCTCCTTTTCTCACATTTTAGTATTAGTTGTGTTGCTGCCTCTATGATCACTTGTCCTGTTGAGGTAGTGACAATTACTACTACAGCAACTCAATGTACACTTGAAGCTATCATCATTTGTGCCCCACAAAGCTTGAAATTACATTTCTTTCATAAGCAGACTGAAGCTGAGCTACCCCTCACTTACAGATGTTATTCTGCATTATCTCTTGTCTGTGTACAACTCAGGATAATCAATTATGTCAAGGCAATGAAAAGACAGGACCTTAAACAGCAGTTAAAGCTGCAAGTTATGACATGAATTTGACAAGAAATTACCAGTTCACTACTTTCCACTGCTATACTAAACCAGCTTAAAATAAGATATCATTGGAAAGGAGAACAAAAAATTAATTGAATATTGAGTTGCAAATGTATTTTGTATTCACCTCCCCCCCCCTTTAAATACCAAAACGAAGTACATGGACAGCTTCTTTAAATGACTTAACAAAAAGCCACACAGGGCCTCTCAACTGGAAGTATCTGAAACCATTTCAATCTTTACAGCCTGTTTTACAACCCTTCGTCAAATTCTACAAAATAAGTTCTTCGGGAGAAAAAGGTAAAGTCTCTTGAGATGTCTGTCCCTACAAACATCAATTTGCCATTTACTCATCATGATGTCTCATCAAATTGATTTTTGCTTTTTCAAATCCAGGTAAAATTGAACAAACACGAATGCCACAAATTACATCCTGGCATTCTTCCATTTATCTATTACATTTTCTAACTAAGATAGATTGCTTGAAATAAACTTTGAACTTGGAAAGCTGAAACACTACCCGAGCCCATGCAAACGGTAAGTACACACATATCTACTGAAACATACTCATTTTAAATCAGTCTAGACTCTGATACTGATCCATGGATTCACAGGCATGGATGCACAACCCCTGTGCAGAGCTTCATGGACAGCAAATGTAATACAATGGTTTACTATGAGTGTGTGTTCAACCTATACAGAATTTGTACAGGTCTAGTACTGAAAAATCATCTGTGAAAGAAATAAATTGATACCTCTTTCAGAAAGATTTTCATCAATATTTCTTAAATAAGTCTAAATATTATTTAAAAATACTGGAAAGAATGGTATTTGTAGCAAAACTGAAAGATCTGAGCAGATGATATGCCTTGTATGACTGTATATCAATGTGTTTCTTTTGAGATGCATACCATAGACTGTATTAAACTATTTCTGGACATATTAACATTAATAAAATCAGAACATGAAACAGCAGATTGCAAAACTCAGCTAGAGAGCTTTCAACAACCTGACTTTTTAAGTTGGCTACTAAGTCCACAAAAATACAAACCCCACAGAAACAAAACCAATATAAACCTGAAAAAGACAAAAGAAATCACAAGCATCTCATGTTTGAAGAGTATGTGCAGATGAAGGTTTTGAGGAGCTTAGATATTTTTGTAAGCTTTACACAGTGACTTTTGTTCAAAGGCACCATTCATATCAACAACAATTACCAGATATGACTTTAAGTATAACAAAAGCACTTGTAATTTGAACAGGAGCCTTCTATTTAAAATGATACTGGTTTACAGATTTTGGAGATGCTGGCATTGTATTCTAAATTGTAGTGAGAAAGCTTAATATTTTCTTGACTACTCAACAGATACTTACATGAAAAAGGGCATCAGCTGAATAAGAGTCTCTTTTTTGGGACTGGCTGTGAATTCTGGCACAGTTTGAATAATTTTGTTCATTACATTCCTTAGGTAATTTTGTAACTGCTTGCGTCGCTCTTCCACAAACTTAGCATCCTAAAAATAGAAAGAAGTATGAATGGCATGAAGGATATGATTTTTAATTCTATAATGCAACTGAAAAGTCCAAATAAGAATATGTTGGCAATATGTAAAAAAACCCTTGACTGACCTTCTTAGAGATGAAGGAAAATCATGCCAACTAATAAAAATTGTTTTGAAAACACATCCACTGACAGGATGCCAAATTCTCTCCTCGGAAGAATGTCTCTTCTATGGAATTATTTTCCTAATAGTAGCTCTCCACAAAATGCTACAGTCTTAGCAAGGCAGTGCATAACAGTGGCATAGACTCAGTGAAATAACAATTTACGTGATGCTTTTGGAGATCCAGAATTACCAGTCTTTGCAGAAGGAAATATCACTTATTCCCACAATCCCATCATAATTCATACTTCCCAGATGCTGGGTACACAAACTCCAGAATGGATTAATATTTCTCCAGCTTCTTCATTATTTTGTAAAGAAATTATTTTGGGGTTGAGTTTTCATATAGTAGCTTGATTTTTAAACATTGCAACTGTCATAAAAATCTTAAATTCCTATAGCACTCTATATTTTATATTATATTGGCCCTAATAAATAATTCTATGAACTCCACATTCTGCTGAGGGACTTGAAAATTAAAAGTCTCATGCCATGCATCCTGTAACATACAGCTAGCTTCAACCCTTTCCTGGGAGGGATCATAATTATAATGAACTATAATATAAAGTCTACACATTTGACAGGATGAAAATCTGAAGATTATTACTTCCTCAGATAAAGCAGAGTAATTCATCCTCAAAGTAAAGATGCTCCTTCAAATTCAGGACTGCTGTGGAGTTCCTAGAACCTTTATTGATTTTCTATTCTGTTCTTCTCATTCATTAAGAAAGTTACCAGGAACAGCATTATTTTTAGGAGACATAAGAAAACAAGCAAAGACTGTGAATGACATTTCTTAAAGTAGTCAGTTAAATTCATAGAATTAAAACAAAGAAACATAAAATCACCAACCAATAGGAAAGTACATTTGCAAATATGGGCAACTAATCTTGTATACTCAAAATGGACTCATTTTTTATAATTTAAGGAAGTCTTGTCTGCTCATCTTTTATTTGCATGCAATTACTTAATAACATGTAATTACTGTAACATTTATAACTGCTGAAGACACTCACACAGGCTTCTAAAAATTAGGCAGTTCTTATGATGTTAACTGAGTTCACAAAATTCCAAAGTGTATGTTCATTTTGTTTGTTATAGATATGAACTGACACAAATGTTCAGTCTTGTTTCACATTCCAGTTTAATATTAATACATGTAACAATCAAGATCAGTGTGAAAATAAAAAAACCCCTATGTTTTATATTGTTTGCTATTTCTTTTATAGCAGTCATATTGTTTTTCAGCAACATACACAAATTGTGTAGGAAGTGATTCTAGTGTTAGCTGATTTACTGAGAAATGAAAAAATGAAGTCTGAAACCTCCTGGAAACTGATGCTTTATTAAAAGCCAAAGCCGCATTGTTGGCACTTCATCCACTCTGCCACCCAGTACTCCACAACCGAGTGGAGTTACTACTCAAATGGAACCGAGCAACAGCTTGCTCTATGCCCCACTGCACTGATGAGGTTTGGACAAATGTGTGGAACAGAAGTCTACACAAGCTGTTGGGAGATATTTTCATAGGTGGTGACACACAATACTAGAATAAAATGGAATGCTAATAAATAGAAGAGTACTGCAATATTGATTAACTAATTTCATTAATTTTCCTCTTCTCACTAAGATTTTTGTTCTTACTGGATTCTTGACTAGCTCAAGGAAGTTGTCTTCCCATCTTTTACTCAAAGGATTTAAAGTATTGCATGATCACATTAGTAGGGACACTAATTTATTACAACTGGCTGTGTGAGGCAGAAGATAAAGTGTGGCACACAGGAGGGCTCGGAGAGGAAGAAAAAAGTTTGTGGAACAGCTTTGGTTCCAAAAGCTTTAACCACATGAGTAGCTGTGATGCTTGCTACATGAGACCAGTTCAGTTCTGGAGTAAACCTCTCCTCCTCTTACCTGACAGTGTATCATGGAGGCAGGAGGAACACTGCTTTGCTCTACAAGCCTGCTCACGGCGCAGACATGGCCTCAGCTTTGAGCCACTCCAAAGAACTGGCCTCACCCCCACTACACATTCTTGATTCTACTTCAATCATTTTCCACCAATTATGCTTTCAAGCCCCCATTTACGCTTTTCAAGAAAATCCCCATTTTCCACATTCATTAGCACTTTTTCAGTTCTTAAGGGGTTTTTGGTCACAAACTCTCAGTATTTGCAGTGAAACTGTTTCAATTATGTTGAAATATACTCTTCAGCAGAAGCTGCATTCTTTTAGTATAACTCCTGTACTGCACATGCATTTAAATAAATACATCTCCTTTCACAGGCAGGACCACTTTGTTATAAACACAGGAGCAAAATGCTCAGTGTTGGTACTTTCTATCCCCTATGTTACTGTAAAGAACCCCATTAACAATAGATAATAACAGCACAGAGTTTTCTAATTAAGACTGACACAACATGCTTAGGGAATGCATTTTTGCTGTTTAAAGCTGATCTAATTGGTGCTTATGATATAGCTATTTTTCTGCCACTTTTCCAAGCAAAATACAGAAAATCTCAGAAATTAAACTCAGCCTGAAAGCAGACAAAACTGCTTTTTTAGCCTGACAGAAATTTAATTCCAATCAAACACTAAGCAATCTACCATGAGGTTCTGCACCAAGAACAGAAGCCCACTGTCTTCCCCAGAAGTAATGTAACCTAAGGGCAAAACGACTCAGCTGGAGGTCTATACTTTACCATTAGACATTCATTTTGCAGCAGCAGCAGGTTGGCTCCTCAGAGGAATCATTTTACTACACAGGTGTTACTGACAAGTTGTTACAGTAATGAAGAGTTTTTGTCACAAAATAGTGACTAGAATAATTGGTAATAGAAAACCACAACTGTTTCAAAGGCTAGCCAGTGGTTCTTTTCAGTCTCATATTAAAAAAAGGTAACCACTACCCTCTTTTCATTAGACCAAATTATCGACAACTGAAATCTAGCTAGTGTTTTATATCCCAACTCCTAAACAGCATTTTTATTTACAATCAAAAAGTAAAGGGAAAGATTTTGATTTGGATTTTTATCAGCGAAGAAAACTAAATATGCTTTTAGGACATACAAGACTGTATCTGTCAATACAGATCTGTACTTGCATTTCTATTCACACAGGGACCAGCAAAGATCTTCCCCTCAAATTCAGTATGCAGACTTCTGTATGCTTGATATGAATGTACTTTGGAGACAAAATGATTTTGTTAAAATTACAACTACATATACTTTCGCAAAAAAACCCTTACATTGTTTTTCCCAGAAGCACACACCTAAACTGGCCCTAAACCCAGCATTATATGTATTTGGTTCCTATACTTCCAAGAGCTGTAGCTGTTTGCAGGATACGAATTATAAATATCTGAAATTATTACACAAACCCCAGATTATTCTACATCAGGTTTTCTCCATTTTTGTACAGAACACACTAGATCCTTCCATAACCAATTTGGGAGCACATGTTCTTAGGCATTTTACTGAGTCGAGCCCCAGATGCTGTTTCTACAAATCTTTCCATGAAGGTATTTGAACAATTTGCTACAATCTTACTAACTTTAAAACCAAAAGGCAATGCCAACTGCTCCTTTCACTTCTTCTAACTGGCTCCAGTGGCAGATCCCCAAACTTGAAGAAACTTAACTATTACTAAATATCTCCTACTATGCCCATGATAAACCTATTCCCTAGTCCCATGGCACTAGAGGGGGTAAAAGTGTATTCCAAGAAGGCAGGAGCTCTGCTTTCAAGATTGGAGATTTCAATTCAAAAGATAAATTCTTTGCACCTGTCCTCAGTGGGAGGAATTATTTCTAGACAGCCACTACTGCTGTTTGTAAGAATGCTGAAATTACCTGACTGTACTTGAAAAGCAGCTCCAATGTGACCAAATAAAAGCCTCACGCATTTGGCACTGCCTCATCAACCACTCATAAAAGATACCATGCATAGAAGAGGAACTAGTACATGCAGGGATACACTGCCTAGAGCCATAATCCATTGCCCTCGCTAATTGATTAAGAACCTCTCTTCCCCTATTAAAAGAAAGGTACTACATAGAATGGGATTCAGTAATAGAAAAAGCATGGCAGACTGATATACATCTGCAGCACATCTTGGCCACATTTACCACCAAGTTATGCACAGGAAGCTTCTAACCACAAATTGTTAACTGAAACTGAACATACCAGCATTCACCTTCAATTCATAGAATCATAGAATAGTTAGGGTTGGAAAGGACCTGAAGATAATCTAGGAACCCCCCCTGCCATGGCCAGGGACACCTCCCACTAAATCATGCCATCCAAGGCTATGTCCAACCTGGCCTTGAACACCACCAGCGATGGAGCATTCACAACCTCCCCGGGCTACCCATTCCAGTGCCTCATCACCCTCACTGTAAAGAATTTCTTCCTCATATCAAACCTAAACTTCCCCTGTTTAAGTTTGAAGCCGTTACCCCTTGTCCTATCACTACAGACCCTAATGAAGAGTCCCTCCCGAGCATCCTTATATGCCCCCTTCAGACATTACAAGGCTGCTATGAGGTCTCCACACAGCCTTCTCTTCTCCAGGCTGAACAGCCCCAACTTTCTCATCCTATCTTCATACAGGAGGTGCTCCAGTCCCATGATCATCATCATGTCCCTCCTCTGGCCTTGTTCCAGCAGTTCCATGACCTTTTTGTGTTGAGGACACCAGAACTGCACACAGTACTCCAGGTGAGGTATCCCGAGAGCAGACTAGAGGGGCAGGATCGCCTCCCTCGACCTGCTGGTCACACTCCTTTGGATGCAGCCCAGGATACGGTTGGCTTTCTGGGCTGCAGGAGCACACTGCAGGCTCATGTTCAGTTTTCCATCGACCAACACCCCCAAGTCCTTCTCCACAGGGCTGCTCTGTCTCTGCTCTCTGCCCAACCTGTAGCTGTGCCTGGGATTTCTCCAACCCAGGTGTAGGACCTTGCACTTGTCATGGTTAAACTTCATCAGGTTGGCATCAGCCCACCTCACAAGCATGTCAAGGTCCCTCTGGATGGCATTCCTTCCCTCCAGCATATCAACCAAACCACAGCTTGGCATCATTGGCAAAGTTGCTGAGGGCGCACTCAATCCCACTGTCCAAGCTACTTCTGTTTCTGCATGAACTTATTTCCTAGACCACAGTTCCTGAGCATGTACTTTTGATTAAGGGCCCACAAAATTCCAGTTAAGAGTTAAAAAGTGCTTCAGATTGCAGGAGCAGCAAAACACATTTGGGAAAAGATTTTTTAATCTGAAATTAATGCCTCCCAAAATATTTTATTGCATTTTTTTGACTGAGAATCTGCCCACAATAAAATGCATATATCACATTGCAGATCTTTAAAAATGAGAATACATAATGGAAATCTTATAGACTCTTAGCAGTTATTAGAAGATTATGTTAAGCTATAAACTAAAAAGCAGAGTCCGATGTACCACATTTTATGTTACGCTGTTTTCAGGTTTTCATTACAAGCCAAACTGATTCCAACTTGCAGCTGAAATTGTTTTACACAACTGCTGGTCTTTCATATACGCTGGTAGCACGTAACAGATGGCAAAACACTGATGTTTTTCATTATTAATGGGACAGCTCACTTTAGAAGTTTCAAGTATTTTTCATGAGCTGTTGGAAATTGTATGATTGCCATGGTTACCTGCCGGGACTTCAGGGCAGATAAAACTTTTATATTCTGGGTTTGGCGCTGTTGAAATCAACATAAAAATGCACTGCTGCTGATGTTCTAACCATTATTTATCGTTTCACTAACCTCCTCTTGTTAGTGCTGGGGAAAAAAAGGAAAAAACAAAACCAAACAACAAAACAGCTCAGGGCTCAGTCCAACTCAATTAAAATAAAAAGAAATATAGCTTTAGGATCTAATGAGAGCTGCATCAACCTCTGATAGCACACAGTGCATCCCATCCTGAATAAAGTGCCCAACAGCACTATTCAAGGATGGTCCTGCAAATGCAAAAATAAGCTCAGGTTCGTCTAGTGGAGCCTAACATTTTTCACAATCTTTGTCAACCAGTCTTAGCAAAATTATTGTATCAGGTTTTGTCTGTTTACAGGACACCAAACTTCAAAAAAAAGCTGGAAAGCCGAAGCAGAACTGGGAGCTAATGAAACATGCAATGTCATTCTCACCGCTTTCTGATTAAAAAAAGATAGCAAGTACACCTTTGCAAAGGTCACATGACTTCAGTGTACCTGTCCTTCAGTAATTACTGCATCATGAAACAGTTTTATGAACAGTTTCCAAAACCAGATATACCATATACCACCATATTATATAAAATTAATTTCAAAATTACTGAAATTACATCAGCTTAAAATTTCCATCCTACTTGTATTTGCAAGTTTCTGTAAGGCAGAATGAAGCTGGCATTAGACAACAAAACAAGGGTGTACAATAGGCGAAACTGCCACCTTTCCCATCCCACTGTACATCTGTACATCTTTTTATGTACATCTACTGTTCAGTGGAACAAACAGGAATTTAAGAGGATGAGATAGAAATAGGAATTGAGGAATTCTCAGTTTTGAAAATGAATCTTTCTTTAAATGGATATTTACTCCATAATTGTAATAACTACTCTGTGTTTCTCTACTAAAATAGTGGATGCGTTTCCATCTCCAACTATGGGTTCACTTCAAGGACACCAGGAAGTAAGAGATGCTTTTAGATAAAGTTGTCTGAAAAAGACATTGCTACAAAACCATCCAGCAGCAAACAAATATACTAAGGGTCAGCTATGTCAACACCCTCAGTCAAGACCAAATTTGTGTGGACACCTGTAATGTTTCCATCAGCATTTCTAATTTAAGACTTGAAGCATCTCCTGCAGTACTGCGCTGAGCTTCTCAGCACAGCCTATCTGTTCAGAAATGGTTTGGGTAGGAAGGGCCCTTAAAGCTCATCCAGTTCCAACCTCCTGCCACGAGCAAGGACACCTTTCACTAGATAAGGCAAGGGATAAGGGATAAGGCAACCACAACCTCTCTGGGCAGTGGTGGCTCAGCAGCGCTGCAGCCTTCCAAGGTCACCACAAGAGCTGCAAGTTCCGTCTACACCTCTGAAATATGTTTTATATTCAAACCTTGAAGTCTTACCTTTAATTTTGAGTAAGAGGTAGTTTATATACTACTGCATTCTAGATACTTGTCTGTGCTTTCTTAGAATACAGTGTTGCTGCAAGGCATCCTCTAAGCAAGTCCAGAGCACCAACATGTTAACACATACAAAAAAGTGCAGTCCCTGGGCTCTATCTGAAGACAATCCCATTCTGATCAATTCTTTCCCCAAGTCATCAAATCTCAGTCAAACTATGTAGTCTCTGAATTGGCTGATTCAAGATTGAAGAATCTTGAAATGGGCTCATTGACTGAAGAATCCTTCGTAATGCAGCATCACCATCACAGTAAGATATAAATGCTTAGGATTATTTTTATATTTTTATTTCATACCAGGAGGCTACCAGAATACCCAAATGGTGCATGAGTTGGTATAAAACTGTAATATTTTTATCTAGCAGTTGCCCAAGCAGCATGCAAATCACATTACTTTCCCCCTATAACGTCATAATGTACAGCAACAGCATCTACTATTTCTGTGGGCTCTATCTTGAATAATTTGTTAGAATAAATTGCTTTTCTTTAAGACTAACAGACAGCAAAAAAATACCACTTGACAAGAAAAAATGTATTTTGTAGACCCTTAATAGTCTGCGATCCTCATTCTTCAACAGGAATTAACAGTAAATACTTGTAACTTGGAACCCCCCCCCAAAAAAAAAAACCCACCAAACCAAAAAGCCTCAATTCACAATTTTCATGAAATGTTACACTTGAGCATCAAATGAACACATTAATTCAGTGAGACATTCTGAAAGAGATGGGTAAGTCTGAGTTGGCAAACAGCTTACCCTTTAAATTAAACCACCAAGAAATGAAGCATAGCACTGTGCACTGTGCTAGCTTCCATCTTCATACTAGATTTCAGGTAACCCAAACTTTCCATATCACGGAACTGGAAGTATTTGCTGTAAAGTATTTGTCATATGAAAGCCACCTATATCCCACTGACTTATTTCCATTCTCTCAGTGATACAACAAATAAATGAAACCAAAGAACTGAATGTTGTTGCTCAAGTGCTGTATACGTAAAATATCAACTGCAGTCTTTTCCAGGAGAAAACCCAGAGGATCTGGATTCCAGATCAGAAATACTCTGTAGTCCCCCTTAGCGTTCAGGTGGCAGTGTCAGGGAAGAGGTGTGCTGTGACTAGAAATGTGAATAATTATGCCAAGCGCAAAATTATTCTTATTTCTATCTGTATGGCACTTCAATTAAGTTACCTATTGAAATCTACATTGTATTAATTTAATCTCAATGGCTTGTTTAAAACTCATTCTTCTCTGAGAATTTAACTTTCCAGTTATAAAGTAACACAGTGACCTTAATGAACACAATTTCTTTTATGGCTTTAGCATGCCATAAAAACAGTATTACAGAATTAACACATACGGCCATAAAAATAATAATGAGTTCCTTTCCTGATTTGAACACAATGTAAACAGATCCCTTTCCTTTTTAAGCATACGATAGCACAAGCATGTCTTTCAAATTTATATTAGCTACAGCTTTTGTGAAAACCCACAAGGCAAAACAGTATATGAAAATAACTCAATGTACTAGTTAAGTCCACTAAAGGGGTTGAAAATTAAAATCCACACACTTTGAAAAGCAAGAATAATAAAGAATTTAAGCATCTGTATTACCTCATACAAAAAACAAATTAACTCAGCATTAATGAAAGAAATTCTTAACTTAAAATTTGCAATATATAACTTAAGGGTTTATATTTTCAAAGCTTTTCTCCTTTAATAAATGTATTCCAATTCTGAAACATCAGAGAGACATAATTTTATAAAATTCTACTGAAGACATGGGATATCAAAGCTTAGTACTAAGAAATATTATTTAGCCCACTGCCCCAAAGGCATTAGCTAGAAGTTTTGCTTTCTCCTCTGTTTTTTAAGTCACAGCTCCCTCTGACAGCATGACTTTGACAAACTAACCTGATGAAGGATAGCTCCTATGAGCTGCTGAAGCCCATAAAGCACACATATCTCTATTTCCGATTTCAATGCAAGTCAAACGCATTCTTAAAGTTTAGGATGTCCTGAAGCACTTTGCTGAATCAGGACACAAATACACCCAAGCCTAAAAGGAAATAACTTTCTTACTTAAGATTCCTTCTGAATCATCTTTCAAGTATTCCATATTTCTTCTGTTATTGCTACATACTAGTGAAACAGGAATTGTTACACTTCCAAGTTTTAAATACGTATGTCAAACACTAGATATTAGATATACGTCATATAGGTGTATATACATTATAGATGTACATTAGATATTAGAATCCTATTTGAGATCATGACAATAAAATGTACACTGGACATAAATACATGAAACTTGTGAATTAATTCATTTAAACCATCAATCTGACTTTTCATGTCAGTCTAGAATTACTGGTAGTGTTTTTATTATCATTGTCTAGGATATTGTGGTGGTGGCATCCCCCTCCTCTGTCCTGGACCCACACACCTACCCAAGGATTCCTGTTAGGCCCCAGCCTTTGCAATAATGCAAGGAGCTGGATGGTGCAGCATTCCCTGACCATTAACTCTAATCGACTAACAACAGCAGGAGGGGCCACACAGGTATCAGGAAGGTCAGATACTCCCCTACCATATCGGGAGTTCTTTTGGGATGGTCAATCGTTCCCTGACAAAGACATGATGCCAGGATGAAAATTTACACTGACTAAAGCCAATCATCTTACCACCCTATAAATAGTAGTCCCAACATGCAGATTTCTATTAAAACCACTTTTATTGGTACCTGACCATGATTCTTTAAGCATTCCTAAACACTCAGTTTCACAACAGGCATGTACTGGAATAGTAGTGTAGTTGGAAAAACTATGAACACAGACCCTCCTCCAGATGTGAAAGATGGAAGAAGTTTCGGTCCTCATTTCTGCCAGGCCTTACCTCTGAGTCAACAGTACGCCACAGTTACACTGCATTACAACAGCAAAATGCACACTGTGTTACTGTACGTATATACGAACTATGTAATGCACAGTGTAAGGCAGTGAGCACAGGACAACAAACACTGAACTCTGAATTCATGTACTGTGTGGTAAATGTGAGTGATTATGGCAAACACACCAGTCTTGTCTTGAAGAGGTAAAACCAGCTGTACTGAATGTCACTAACCTTCAAAAGAAACTAGGTAGCATCACACCTTCTGAAAAATATTAGCAAAATATGTGGGCTTCCCCCCCCCAAATGGCTATCTTATCAAACCAGATCTCCCTCCCAGTAGCAGCTACATCTCTCCCCTTTCCCACAGAAAAATACTTGCACAAAATATAACAAGAAATCTTAAAAACCAGAATTGTATCTTAGATACCTGCAGATATATGAGTACTTCATGCCACAGACAGAAGAAAACAAAAAGAAAAAGAGGAAGCAGAGGATCCAGAACTGGTATCTCCATGGAAATGCACTAGTCTGGTGATATCTGTCCCTAATCCAAAATGGTTCTCCTGAGGGAGCTGAAGGAGGATGGTGGGAGGGGAACAGTTCTTTCAGACAACTGATTCCTCTCATGCTCCTCCTCCTCTTGCCAAATGGGAAGTTTAGTACCTTCACTATTTGCCTAAAAAGCAGCTTTAAAAGGGTGCTTGTGCCTGAATACACAAGTCCTGATTGCCCAAAATGGTGACCCTTACATGAGGAAATACTTAATGGGCTACACATCAACAGCATAACATGAAGCACTTCAGAGCAAAACCTCTAAAGTTCAAACTGTAATTTGAATGCCTTCAAATGACTTCACATATATACACAGACACACACAGCTAGACAACTCTTTTCTTGATAAACTTTTAAGAAACAATAAGCATTATAAGACTGTTTCTGCGCAATAAAATCTTTACGTTCTATACCTTTTAACCCTAACAGTTAACCTGCAGACCATCTTAAACTCCCCCCTATCTTCAGGGGAAACAGATTGGACAGTAATAAGCAGCTATGCTGTCAGGAAATAACACAATAAAAAAATGGAATGCCCTCTTAGTGCAAAGGCAGGATTTCTACTGACATGAATGGGAGAAAGTCCCCGGTGAACAGAACTTGCACAGTCACAAGATACATTCCAGAAACCAACTTCATATATTTCCTAAATGCCATCTTTGATGTTGGCATATGTGCACACATGTATACACGCGCATACAGCTATCTTTCAAGTACACGTTGTCCCGGGTTCAGCAGTAGCAGTCATTTTTCTCCTTCTCAGTAGCTGGTGCAGTGCTGTGTTTTTGACTTTTGGCCTGGGAACAGCACTGATAACACGGACGTTCTTAGTTGTTGCTCAGTAATATTAACTCTGACCAAAGACTTTCAGAGCCTCATGCTCTGCCAGGGAGGAGGGGAAGCCGGGAAGAAGCAGAGACAGGACACCTGACCCAAACTGACCAAAGAGGTATTCCATAGCACAGCACGTCATACCCACTGTGTAAACTGGGGGCAGTTACCTGCTGGGTCAGGCTGGGCATCAGCCAGTGGGTGGTGAGCTGTTGTATTCTCTTCCCTTGTTATTTCCCGTATCGTTATTATTATTGGTGGTAGCAGCAGTGGTTTGTGTTATACCTCAGTTACTGGACTGTTCTTCCCTCAATCCATGGGAGTTACATTCTTTCAATTCTCCTCCCCATCCCTCTGGGAGGGGGAGGAGCGAGGGGGGAACAAGTGGAGGGAATGAGTGAGTGACTGCATGGTTCTGGGTTGCCAGCTGGGCTTAAACCACAACAGTTCTTTTTGGCACTAAACGTGAGGCAAGATATCGCTCCCTGGATGCAGAACCTGGTGGTGAAGGTACGCCACGTAGATGCTCATGTACCCAAGAGTCGGGTCACTGAGGAACATCAGAACAACCAACAAGTGGATAAAGCTGCTAAAATTGAAGTGGCTCAGATGGACTTAGATTGGCAACATAAGGGTGAATTATTTTTGGCCCTGTGGGCCCATGACACTTCAGGCCATCAGGGCAGAGATGCAACATACAGATGAGCTCATGATCAAGGGGTGGACTTAACAATGGACACTATTGCCAAGGTTATTCCTGACTGTGAAACGTGTGCTGCAATTAAGCAAGCCAAATGGTTAAACCCTCTTTGGTATGGAGGACGACGGCTGAAGTACAGATATGGGGAGGTCTGGCAGATTGACTGTATCACACTCCCACCAACCCTCCAAGGCAAGCGCCATGTGCTTACCATGGTGGAAGCAACCACCGGATGGCTGGAAACATACCCTGTGCCCCACACCACTGCCCGGAATGCTATCCTGGGCCTTGAGAAACAGGTTTTGGGCAACACGGCACCCCAGAGAGAAATGAGTCAGACAATGGGACTCCTTTCCGGAACAGCCTTATAGACATCTGTGCCAAAGAGCATGGCATTGAGTGGGTATATCACATCCCCTACCATGCACCAGCATCTGGCAAAATCGAACAGTACACTGGGCTGTTAAAAACTACACTGAGAACAAGGGGTGGTGGGACTTGCAAACATTGGGATACACATTTACCAAAGGCCACCTGGTTGGTCAACACCAGAGGATCTGCCAGCAGGGCTGGCCCTGCCCAGTCAGAACTTTTACGTGCTGTAGAAGGAGACAAAGTTCCTGTGGTGCACATAAAGAATTTGCTGGGGAAGGCAGTCTGGGTTATTCCTGCTTCAGGTAAAGGCAAACCCACTGGTGGGATTGCTTTTGCTCAGGGACCCAGATATACTTGGTGGGTAATGCGGGAAGATGGGAAAGTCCAACGTGTACCTCAAGGGGATTTGATTTAGGGGAAAACAGCC
Organism: Psilopsiagon aurifrons; assembly: GCA_025447955.1. Classification (NCBI taxonomy): domain Eukaryota; kingdom Metazoa; phylum Chordata; class Aves; order Psittaciformes; family Psittacidae; genus Psilopsiagon; species Psilopsiagon aurifrons. The sequence continues at coordinate 29,912 of JAOEHY010031961.1, read as the reverse complement.
AATGAACTCAACTGTGTGCTGTTGCCTGCTATGTAGCACTTTTATAGCACCAGCTAGATGTCTTCAGGTCACCAGCAACCAGCCCTGACTTCCTTCCAACCATCATCCCAACAAAGAATGAACTTTGATGAAACCAGGTGAGTTCTGCAGTATCATCAGCAGGCAATGATCCAACACTGCACGCAGCCTCTCCTTCTCTGAAAGACTGTTATAAGAGATGGAGCCCAACATCATGGATCGGATGAACTCAGCAGCTTTATAGGGATTAGTCCATGCACTAAGGAATGATCCTCTCTCTCTCTCTCTGCGGATGTATATATATATATATATATATATATATAAGAGGCAAAAGTGATGGTATACTGAAAAATGTGAGATCTGATCATGGCATGAATGGCATGGAATAAGGGGCAGGTACTGCCCTGGATTCAGCAGTAGCAGTCATTTTTCTCCTTCTTGGTAGCTGGTGCAGTGCTGTGTTTTTGACTTTTGGCCCGGAAACAGTGCTGATAACACCAATGTTTTTACTTGTTCCTCAGTAATGTTTACTCTGACCAAGGACTTTCTGAGTCTCATGCTCTGCCAGGGAGGAGAGGAAGCTAGGAGGAAGCAGAGACAGGACACCTGACCCAAACTGACCAAAGAGGTATTCCACACCACAGAACGCCATGCCTGCTATATAAACTGGGGGCAGTTACCCAGAAGGGTTAGATCACTGCTTGGTCAGGCTGGGTGTCAGCCAGTGGGTGGTGAGCGGTTGTATTCTCTTCCCTTGTTATTTCCCTTGTCATTATTATTACTGGTGGTAGCAGCAGTGGTTTGTGTTACACCTTAGTTACTGGACTGTTCTTATCTCAACCCGTGGGAGATGCATTCTTTGGATTCTCCTCCCCATCCCTCCAGGAGCAGGGGGAGGAAGGTGGGGGGCAGATAAAGAACTATGTGGCTGACTTACAGCTGGGCTTAAACCACGACACATGATTATTTCCTTCTTGAAAAGTATCAATGTGACAGACTCAGCTGATTGGCATCTTAATTTGTATTCACTGAACTTGACATATATTTTAAGAACTTAATATGACTTTTATACTGCAATTTTAAAAATGAGTGGAAGCCATGAGATGTTAGTTACAGACGGGGCCCATCAAATTATCATGGCATACAATCATATTTGCCTTTATATAACAAGGCAGCTTCAAACAGCAACTTATTTATCAATGAATGAGTAAATGGAGATTGAAAACCTTACGTTGGGGACCTCAATACAAGGTGTTTAACCTTGTATTATTAGTTACTAAAGGAAACAATGGGAAGATGAAGTCACAACATACTTTCCCAACAAATCACAAGGAACAGAGCAGAAGACTTGTCAACTACATACTCATCCCCATGAGAAGAAAATCAACTGTCACATCCACTATGCTTTTGATGGTGTGATGGATGCACTCGACTCCCTTAACCAAACTAGCAATGGTTTAGTATAGGCTCTGAAGGAGGTAAAGGGCCTCCTTCATTCTTAGCCCAGCCAAGAACTCCTCTAGGAATTCATCCTCATCCATTTTCCACTGCAAAGTGGTGAAGGTCTTCAAGGTCCTAATCCAGCTGCTCTGTAATGCATTGAAAGCTTTATCTTGTTCCCTTGCATCAAAGGAAAGGTGCAATTTCCTTTGCATGACTACCCCAGCACTTAGGGGCTAAATGGAGGTGCTGGTTAAAGGTGCTTTACAGCATCTGTGTTCACCTGACTCCAGAGCTGTGCAGGAGCTGCTCAGTCCTCACAGTCCTCAGCCCACACTGGTTCATGCTCAGCATTTTTATATATCCCAAAATGAATGTTATAGACCTTAGAGTATGATCAAGTACCCCCTGATGACAGTCTCAGCTTGACATTGACGCAGGACATGCTCTGCCCAGTGGACATTCCCAAAGGCAACTTTAGACTCCCTAGTCCTTTTCCTGAGAAACATAACGTAGAAAACAGCTAAATGGTCCCAATAAATGTAAGCTCTACTGCTTTCCTTTGATATTCCCTACTCTCTTTTGGAACATTTCTTTCACACCTCTTCCCCAATACACTTTAATGCAGTTCACTAACTTCAACAGTTCAGCCCTCTCACCTTACTCAACTTATTAACAATATAATTTACTGGGACTCAGAAGATGTACTGATCTGTCCTCCAATATTTGTGTTTCACTTGTGTAAGAGAAAAAAGGACAAAGTCTTCCATCGTGTTTAGTGTGAAAAGCTCCAGGACTCATTTGAAGAAATGCTGTGCATCCATATATGATAAACATGGGAGGAATTACAGTAAAGTACTTTCGTATCTTCTGAGTTAAAAGAAAGCTTGTCTAAGCAAAGGTTTCACTTAACTGTTATATGAAGCAGACCCCATCTTTTAGAAAATTAACCTCTAGGAAGTTGTTGCAGTTGTTAACTATTTTCACTGCTAAAATGTTGTGCAATAGCCAGATTCTGCCCAGTTTCAGCTTCATGACGTGCCATACAATACACATTGACGGGTGTCACTGTTAGGTATAATTTTATTGTGTGCTGACATTGTTCTTTTATCAAGCAAGTTACTCAGAGACTACATTTATCTTAAACCCACAAACTCCCACTTAATAAAGTGAATAAATTGATCTTTGGAGCTGCTTGCCAAGAAGCATTTTTCCAAACCTTTAGTAATTCTCCCAACAGTTTTTTGCGCTATGTGCAATTTCTCTTGGACTGAGGACAGTGTATCCTGAGGATGCTGTAGCTGAATACAGCATTCTAAAAGCATTTACCCTGAAAGACAGAAAAAGTGCAACTTCTCTTGTATTTGATAACCCCATGTTTATATATCTAAAAACCATACTGTACCTTTCAGGTATACAGTTCCAGAGGGAGCGTACTTCACTGATTGCCTGCCATGATCCTCAGCTTTGTTTAAACCACACAGTGGGCCTGTCTGCTCCCTCAATGTTAAAAACAGGGAATAATTTACATGAACAAGATGAAGACCAGAAAAGGCCTTGACTGTGTAAGCTCACAATCACAGTAAGTAAAACATCCCTGTGTCATCAACAGTTTCCAGCACAAATACAAACCATAGCTTCTTTCCAGCTACTATAAAGAAAATTAACTCTATCCCAGCCAAAGCCAGCACAGTCCTAAACACAAAATAATCTTCAGATCATTTCCAAATGCTTATTAGTACAATAATGCATATGACTGTATAAAGCTGTGTAAGGAGGGAAATAGCGATGATCAAGGTCTTCTGCTTGCACTTATCTTCTCCAACTTCCCAAGATTATTTTATCTCCTTTTCTTGCTAAATGACAAGATCTTACTCATTTTTTGCACTATTTCAATAGCTAATGATACATTAAGCTCCTAATCTTTTCTCACATTCATATTTCAAGACTGTAGATAGGATTTCAAATTTCAGCAAGTGGTCAACGTATTTCAAAGCTCCTTTTTTTAAGTGAGCATCATGTTGTGTTCTCTCACGTTCTTCTATGTGCCAGCACACAAACGTGTAGGATCAGAGCCTTGCTGGGCCAGCAGGACCAGAAGAGCCACGTCTTCTTCCGAAATGTGAGGCAGCACAAAAGTATGTGGTCCATGCCTCTCTGGAGCTACTTATCTGCAAGCTTCCTAGAAATTCTGACCTGCCTTAATATAGTACTTAACTGGAAAACCACAAACAATGCATAGCTATAATTTATGGTACCAAATATTTACCAACCTTTAAATCTTTGTCTCACCTTAACTAACAATACTTACCTTTACACTGGGTGGAGAAAACATGCTACTCTCTCCATAGAAAGTTCCTTCATAACTAATATGCTCTTACTTCACCACATCAAAATGAAATTACTAAATGTGCACTCAGTATTTACATAGGAAGAGAGGTGCCTCCTATTTCCTGCCAATCTCCACAAAGACTTGTCTCTCAGCTTTGCAGTCCTTAGAAGGCCCTGTAGAAATTCTGTTAAGGATGGCTGCTCATTTCTGCGTAAGTATTTCTTCAGCTTTTAGGGCTGAACACCACCAAATTTTCCATGTAGTAGTTTAAATTATCTCCTCCCACTTCTGGTATATATAAACCAGCTTTGTTAGTTTGGTTGCTCATAAAATAAATCATGTTAGGAGAAAATTAATCTATTAGCAAGAAAAACATGAAAATATAGAGAAACCTCAGTTTCCAGAATGCTGTGAGAAATATGCATTGCAGCAGGTTCACAAGCTCTGCCAGGGTGTCAGGGACGAATGGAAGTTCCTCTGCATCACTTGCTGAACAGAGTTAAATAGTCTGATCAACTGAAGTGTCAGCGTAAGCAATGGTTTCAATGTCACTTTTTCACAAAATAAAAGTTCCAGCAAGGAGTTATGGAAAAAAAATACTAGATTATCCTGTTCATTCCCTATCATTGCAGAACAGTCCCTCTGAAGACATTTTTATCCCAATTTGTCCAATGCAGTTTTAAAGGCTTGGAAAGGCATAAGCCACAGCTGCTGCCTGTAGTCTGCTAAACCCTGCCCTCTACCTTGCCGTATTGTAATGACTTTATCTTTTTAATAGTATTGAATCGTGTTTTCTTAAATAATGACCTTGGACATCTCTATGTGATTGATATATCTATAGAGCAAGCACCTGAAGGCTAGGTTACAAACTCCATACTCATCATTGATTTCATATTTATTTCATCAGGGATCCACATGGCAGTGTCCCATCTATAAGGAAATGCTTTAGAGACTGGCACAACAGACTGCCAGCATCACCAGGCAAAGGAACCCTTCCCTTCAGCCTTTGAAAGCACCTGAAACCTTGGGAGTACTGTCAGAACACCCGAAGAATAACCCAAATGCAATCACCATTTGCAATAGATGCACCATGTGGCTGGCATGGGCTGCACTGGTTGCACCTTTCTTGCCAGGTTCTGTTGTTCCTTCTTTGCTCTTTCTTTGTAGTCTGGTGCAATCAAGCTGTGTGAATATAAAATCAAATACAATATATAGCAAGATATAACAGAAACAATCAGACATATGTAGAATCAAAATATTAAAGGTTGGGCATCTGGAAAGCTTGTTTTTTCCTTCTTTTTCAGATGCCATTTTTCCAGGTGTTTGGCAATGCCCTTGCATGTCCTGCATTTACACATGGAAGCATCCATTTTTATTGAAAAAGATACCTGATTAAGAAAATTTTAAGTGCATCTTTGAATGCTTTTATGAATGCTCTTGCTACAATCCTCTGGAACAGAAAATGACTGTTGGCTGCCATATTCCACCTCAAGAGGAGCAGAAGATACCTTTTTTTTAATAAAGGCCTGCGAAAATAAGGACTGTTCTGAGCATCATTAAAGGCAAAGAGGCTCTGAATCAGCAGCAAGCATTAAAAAAAAAAAGAGTTACAGAGCTGTAAAAGTCTGTCTCAGAGGCAGCTCTATTTGCTGTATGGCAAGAAGTCATTTAACTGGAAATAGCAGCCAACACCCATCTATCTCCACTATTTCTCTAACGGGAGAAATTCCAACATCACATATTCAAGCATTTATGACTTATTTTCTATACCTCCATGCTCACTTTCTGCTCCCTCTCTACAATACACATACTACATAGAAACATATATAGGATTGGAAAGGACCTTAAGATCATCTAGTTCCAACCCCCTGCCATGGGCAGGGACACCTCCCACTAAACCATGCCACCTAAGACTCTGTCCAAGCTGGCCTTGGACACTGCCAGGGTTGGTGAATGTACTACTTCTTTGGGCAAAGCATTCCAGTGCCTCACCACCCTCACAGTAAACTTCTTCCTTATATATCCATAATACTGATGCACACCTGAGGTAAGACACCTCTGTTTATTGTGAGATCTAGGTCTCTATACCATACATGAACTCTGCAGCAGTGGAAATGGAGAGAAGAAGCTGCTTTTTCATGTAATATTTTAACTTCCCTTTGCAGAGAAGTCAGCAGAAAGAAGTTAAAACTCTCCATTTGCCTCCCTCCAGGGAGGCAGCAGACCTGAAACCACTTGGATGGACATCCCCACTCCAGAAGTGTGCTGCCTTTGGTATTAAAAGAGCTGAACATACAGCAATAGATTTTGAGTGTGTCCTGAAGTCACTTACCTTAGTGTTAAATGAGTTAGACATATGAGTGAGTCCCCTGTGGTTGTGCTTATTTAGGTCCCTTGCAGTCTACCTACAAAATCTACTACTACTATGAACTACTACTAATCTAACTACTACTTCTGGAATTCAGTGTTTTGAAACTACAGAATCTGGATTAATCCCTAGCATGGCATACATACCCCCAGAAGCATCCAGACCAAGCAGCACAACACTGTAGGAACAAATCTGTTCCTACAGCATCCTCTGTTCATTGAAGGCATAAACTGTCTCTTGAGAGTTTTTGTTTTCTTTTTAAGAACCGTTCAGGGTGGATCAAACTCAGCATCTGCCAATTAATTAAAAAGAATACAAATGCTGTATAGAATCACAGAACAGTTTGGGTTAGAAAGGACCTTAAGATCACCTAGCCCCCAGGTTGCTCCAAGCCCCATCCAACCTGGCCTCTAACACTGCCGGGGATGGGGCAGCCACAGCTTCTCTGGGCAAGAGCCTGCCAGTGTCTCACCACCCGCACAGGGAAGAATTTCTTCCTTCTATCTTTAAGCTGAATCTCTCCTGCTTAAGTTTTAACCCATTTCCCCTTGTCCTATTGCTTCAGTCCCTGATGAAGAGCTGCTAAATATGCACCTGAACTATACTAAACCAAAAACTGGAGGTTGCGATGCTGCAATACTCTAATGCAAAGACCTGAAAAATCGGAAAGAGAAGCTCTTCCATTGCTCTGGGACAATTAACACGAGCCGGTGACACCTTTTGTTGCTGCGGTAAGTCCTGTGAGCTCACAGGCACCCTAATGATAGATACAACAGAAAGAGCTCAGAGGCAGCCTTGACAAGCACCGGGGAGCGGGGAAGAGAGGCGCTCCGCTCCACCCCACCTGCGGCCCTCACTACACCCCTCACACCGGCCGGGCCGCCCGCACCCGCAGCCTCCCCTCACTGGCGGAGA
>JAOEHY010031961.1:0-16991 GCA_025447955.1 Psilopsiagon aurifrons | reverse complement strand
AACAGTTCCATGTCCTTTTTATGTTGAGGACATCAGAACTGCACACAGTACTCCAAGTGAGGTCTCACGAGAGCAGACACTGTAAAGCAAAGCTACCCTGATTACTTCTCAATCCTTCCTGGATTTGTGATGCATACTACAATCTGTATTCAAGTTCTTAAACATTTTACAGTTTTTATGATTAAGGATTAAGCTACAGGATACTATATATTTACTACATCCATACTACAGTGCTTATTGTACTTGTTGCAAAATATCCATATGAATGGAAAAAGCAGTAACTCCCATTTTAAGGTGGAAGAACAAAGACACAAAGACACAGATTATGGTAATTAAACATCCAAATGCCTTTAGAAAGCTGGTTTAAAGAACTGAAAACATTTGGTGAGTGGTACAGGAAATCTAAGATGTGTTGGTCTAAATTCCTTAAATTTTAAAGAAATATTTAATGAATTACTGACCAGTGTTAACTGCTGGCACACACTGAGAAGAGACTACGTTTTACGTATAAACTGTTCAGTACAGTTTGGGGAGTTTTGTGCATTCCTCTACTGTGTATGCCATCCACATTTTGTTTAATAAAAACAGTTTCCTTTTCAGTGAGTGGAAAAATCAATGTATTAACTACATTATCACTGAACCTGCAGCTGATGAGGCCAAAGCGTGCATGGAAACAGCAGGTATTCTCTTCCAGGTGTAAAAAATATTTATGATAAAAGTATTTATAACAGTCATAGAATCCTAGACTGGTCTGGCCTGGAAGGGACCTTAAAGCTCATTCAGTTCCAACCCCCTGCCAAGGGTAGGGACACCTTCCACTAGCACAGATTGTTCCAAGCTCCATCCAACCTGTCTCTTTGTGTGTGGGGGTAAAAATTTTTTTTCTCCACGACTCTTACTGATACTGCTAGTTAAGTACCTTGTTTCCAATGGCCTTTTTTGGTGGAAAGTTGAAAGCCCTCACTTGCTGGTATTTATTCTGCAATTTATGATGCAAGCTCCTGAACTCCGCGTATCTCCGATAAACATTCCATTCATCGTCCTTTATCCTAATATAAACCTGAAAAAGACAGATAGGGAAGGAAATCATTTGAAGACAAACCAGTGAACTAATATGTCTCCTTTACTCTTTAAAGCTTCATGACACAATGGTACCAGAAGTTCCACGATGACTTATCCATAGCTATATCTTTGACTGTACATTAGCTGTTTCTGTTGTAGAGGTCATTAATCTTACTCTCTCCCTTTCTCCCTCTCATTCTCTTTTTGTCTCTTTTTTTGATATTAATCAAGACAAACATAGCTTGCTCATTTTAACATGATCCTGGGGCATATGTTGCAGCACTTTCTGTTACCATGGTTTCCAGCATATTCTACTAGCCAGTGACCAAAGGAAATAATAATTTAATACCACTGTAAAATTTATTTCTATGCAGAGTTTTTCATCTTTGTAAATCAGCTTTGAAGCATCAGAATTGCAAAACATACTTTCATCCAAAGTACAAAACTTAATTTACTTTCTTTAAAAAAAAAAAAATCACTCTGAAAACTAAAATAGAAGTTTTATTGTTTGGAAAATAAACCCAGTTCATTCTTTCTGCTTGTATAGGACATTAAGTGTAATTTAACACAGCTGTAGTTTTTGTGATTCTGGTTTTGTTTGCCAATTAATTATTTCATGAGCATATTATGAAATACATGCTAAATGTTCACATTCTCTAGGAAAATTTCATGCAGAAGTGGAATATACTGACAGAAATCTGAGATTTCCTTCATTATCGAGAAGATAACTTTTCCGCCACAGAAATGAACCCACAGTTAAAAAGAATGCTGAAATAGCACAAGCCAGAAACTCTAAACCAGGCACCACAACACAAGATCCAGAGTGACCTTTTCTTTAGCTGCTTCTGCAGAATCTGTAGCTCATTCAGTCTCATGTGTGTGTTATTAGTCTCATTATTTTGCATCACAAATTAAGCTGGAATAGTACTGATGACACTTGCTTCTCCAACAATACCCGTGTTTTATTAAGCTGTAAGGCAAGTATCAGGAGAATGCTTATGGAAAAAAGCAACATCACACCACCACCAAACATCACATGAAAAGTGGGCAGCAGCAACTGGAATTTTGCAAATACTAGGAAAAGATGAAATCTGGATTGTGATGTGGCAGATTCCAGCACTGAACAACTGAAATATTAACATAGTCTTTCTCCTCTAGATTTACCAAGTCCTTAGAAAAGACAAAATGTTCCTAAGGGCTTATGGTGTTTCAGAGATCTGGTGATGTTAAGTAAATGTCTTCTCCCACAAAAGCAGTTTATGCCACCTTCCTTTTGTTGGGTCTTTACGAAGTTCTCTTATCTCTACAGACACTTAGTTTCTCAAATTTATATGAGGTTTCTATCTTGCAACAAAAGAGATTATATACCATGCAGATACCATGCAATTCTGGCCAAAATATAGTATTTCACTGTAGAAAACATTTGCATACTTGTAATATTGGATTCTATTGAATAAAAAGTGTAGCTTTTTGTTACTATTGTACTTCCTCATGTTTTCTCATGAGGACAAAAATAAATACTGCAATTCCAAACTTAGGCCACCTAAGAGTACAAGAGATTCAGAGTACTGCGGGAATTACAAATGCAGATGTAGACAAAACTTCAACTAGTTTTGGTAACAGGAATTCAGATGGAACCACTATAACAAGTCTGCAAGAAAGAAGTATACAGATTTCTCTTTCATTTTGAAAATAAAGCCAGGAAAAAGATAATTAAACACCTACAGGCCCATCTGTTTTAACAGTTCAGTACACCTCTGAAGGAAAATAAAGGGAAATATGAAATACAAGTATTTGGCATGATTTCAATAAAACTCATTGAATGTAGTAAAAACTGTATTAAATACATAAATTTATTCACTCAGCTCTAACATTGCTTTAAGCAGCATATTGTATGAAACTGTTTACATTCCCAAGGTTTATGTTTCAGCTTCTCTACAGGGGGGCAAAGGGATGACAAAAAACCAAATTATTTTTAACCAAGTTATTTAATATGGAAATCCTGGCTTAACTCAGAAATCCTGGTTTAACAGCAGTTACCTTTGCCAGTGTGATTTGGTGAATCATGCAGTTCAATATTACCTGTTAAGCTGTAACCCACAGTTAACCAACTAAGGAATGCAGAACACTGTAACTGGAACTTTTAAGACTGCAAAAAGCAGAGATTAATTTCTTAGTTGAAACTGTAAAAGAATTTCTTCCTGTCCTTCTATGTACATAGATTTTGATTTCTTTTAGACAAAATGCAACATTTGGAGCTCCCCATCATATTGAATTTACTGACAATCATATAATAGATTATGAAAGGCACATTAATGTTCATGACGTAGTACACATTTAAAGCTTTATTATCTCAACAGGGAATGCTATTCACAAGCAAAGGTTTTTCAAGACACTTAATGCAAATTCAGTTGGGCAACAGAACAAAGTAAATCCTAAATATAAAACTGTTTGGGTAAATTTCTTCTAGTTTAGTCATATAAGGCATATAGTTATCATCATTTAAATCAAATGCAAATCACACAACTAAGCACAGGAATAACAGGGAACAATTGTCATTGTAGACAAGATTTTGAAATTATACCAAATCAAGCAACTTGAGATGCATGGTTTAAAACTGTCTTCTAAGTCATTAGAACTATTTCCATTATCTTCAGTGTATTCACAATTTCATTCACAGCCTTTCAAGAGTAAATCAATGACATCTATAACTGAAAAACACAATTTTGTGGATGTTTGTCCCAAATTACCATGCTGTACTATACAGCAACACTACTTTTTACTACTTAAAATACCTCAACATATGACTTAAAATTACAGAACAGCATTCTAAGATCATGTTATAGAAAGTTGAAAGGCCTTCTCTAAGGTTCATTCTCTGATCAATTTTTACAAATCCAATACAAATCCCTACACTTCCTTTCAAATGCCCATGCTCTCCTGAAATCATCCACTCCTGAGTAATCTCCAAGGTAATGAAAATTTACAGACTGAATCAAAATTACCACTAGAATGCTTATTTGATTGGAGACAAAAGATTTTACTTCAAGATTCTCTTGTATAACAACAAATTAATTAAGCAGCTTTTGCCTGCAGTTTAGAAGCACTTTCCAGTTGGGTCTCCCATTTAAAGACTGATTAGTAACCTTTTTGTAGCTATGATTTACAGCAGCTGAAAGAAAAATTCAGGTAATAAGTAGATACAATGAATCAGTCTGTTATTTTCTCATCACAAACATATCTGAAGTTACAATTTTGAAGAGAAGTAGCAAAACCAGTAGTAATTTAATATTTTGGTTTTTCAGCCAGCTACCCGCTAATTTAAAATTACTGAAACACTGGTTTCTGAGAACTGGTTTGAAAGCACTAGTTCAATGACTCTATACCGAAGATGAATAAACCCTACTCCCATGGCACTGGTTTTCAAGCCAAGTTTCTTTAAGCAGTTCTGAGTTAAAAATGCCATTAACAAACCCTGGTAACGGATTAGTAACTACTGACAGAGTTCATGGCTACCTATGTATAAAAGCCTGAGGAAAAGAAAGGACAAATGCCAAAATTCCAACTTGCTCCAGTTTTGGGAACCTTCACAGATTCAATGACTATTTTTCAGGCCTGCTGAAGCCTAAGGCACTTTTTTCCATTTGGATGAGAAATATATAATGGTACATGTAGGATTTGGTTTTTGTTTCTCTCTCAAGCACTGTAAGTAGAAAGAGATACTGAATGGGGTACTGGAGAATCTTCCTGTTGCTATGTCATTTGCAGGTATAGAAATGACAGACTAAGCATCAGGAAGGAAATTCCCTAACCCAAGACGCTCGGGAACCTTCCCCTCAAACACAGCTCACATTTCCTGGGAAGATGACCTAAATATGTAATGAAAAATCAGTTCTAGCCAGAGAACTCTGTGGATGGGAGCTCCACAAATACAAACCTGCTGAAGTTGAAGTCCCCGTGAGTCTATGTCCCATTCCAGAAGCAAGAAAAATGTCAGAAGGGGAGAGAACAATGCTAATGAAAGGTGAGCAGTGAAACTCTCTGTCGTAGTTTAAGCCTAGCTGTAACTCAGAAATAATGACTGCTACTGCTGAACCCAAGACAATCTCCTAAACCACATCTAAAATTCAGTGGCATAAGATGAAAGAGAAGTCTGAATATTTGAGCAGTGGAACACATCAAATGATGTAACAAACACTGAGAAAGTCCTGCGCTGGACAAGGTCAGTTTTTCTTACAAGCATGGGGAAAAAAAAATATGATCAGCAGCACAGAGAATGCAAAAGAGACTGATCTACACTAAGGAAGCTACTGTCACACGACCCCTAACTAAGCATTATCGGGGGGGGAGGACCCCATTATTTCTGCATTACTGTATTTCTACTGTATTACTGTATTCCTAATTTCCTTTCTCTCACTAATAAAATGGTTTCCTAGAGATCCTCTTGACTGCTAAAATATGCTTTTCAAATCAATGGCCAAGCATTTCAGAGTAGAAAGAAAAATTAGCAACTGGCTTGGTAGATGAATTAGCATGAATACAGAAACATAACCTGCACATGGGCACCATCAGCTTTGAGATGTTAACTCAGCTAAGCTTGACTGAGCAAGGTTTTCTTTTACATTTGATTTTAAATAACACTTTGAATAAGTATGGAGTACCACTGGTCCGTAGTTTTACCTTTACACTAATCACGTAAAAAGGAAAGCAGACATGAACTAGTAAAGGCGCTTTAATTTTTTGCTAGTTTTATTCTTGATAAAGAAGCTACAAAACGTTTCTGTAAAATGAAAATACTTGTTTTAGATACAGGAATATCTGCTTAAATATAACAGATTAAGATAAAAAAGGAAGAGAAGATTAGCAATCAAACCTGCTCATGCTAACAGAACCTATGAATCTTAAGAAGCATACTGCTAGCACTCAGCAGGACAAACCAATGAATGAATGACAGCTCTTAAATGGATTTTATGCACCTTCTAGGACTGGAAATTTGGATGCTGTAGGGGGGATGGGAGTAAAGACTGTACAGGAAAGGAGAGACTATGCGTTCAATTTTGCCTCTTTCCCCCTTCCCAGACAGGAAAAATAAGCTTGAATAAATAAAATATTCCACAGAACTCTCTTGTGACTACCTGTACAATACACCTGGACAAAGCCTTTGCTGGGTTAGAAAACTCGTCAAAGCCTTTGTTGGGTTAGAAAAGTCAACAAAACCATGCAAGGAGATGATATGGATGAAGTTCAACCTGTGAGCATTTGAGCTTTTCCCATTCTTATATGCAGAATCTACCAACAAAATCTTGCATCTCATTTACCTCTTGTCTTTGCAACAGTCAATTCAAATAATTACATATTATATTCTTTAATCATAAAACAGTCTTAATTTCATGCCAAGTCCAAACTACAATACTTGTAGTGCCTCCAAATTATCTTCTTAACTACTGAAATGATCTTCTAAGATACTTTAATCCTACTGTGATTCACATTATCTTTTAGCAGGCTTAACAGCAAGGATAATTCCTTTTTTATTCTTACAAGAGCCAATCTATTAAATGGCATAAAAAGATACCCTCTTCTTCTATAACTATAGAGAGGGACCATCAAGCACAAGACAGGGACATCTAAAAGTCCAGTTCAGAATTACTGATGGAAGTAGTAAGAGGAGACAAGCTCTCATCTGCATTAAAAGTTCTCTTCAGCTATCTAACCCAGCTAATTGTTTTCACTGCCTCTACTCAAAGATCCCTATACTAAAAAAAAACCAAAACAAACAAACCCCCAAAACCCTAAAACCTGGTTAAGAACGCTCATTTCCTTTACAACAAGGAGGGAAAAAGAAACCAAGGAAAAACCATTTCAGTGTTCTGAAATAGAAAGCAAAACATGCTAAAATCAGCAAAATAAATACTGGTTCTCTGTGTTTATGAAGCTTGGTGTTACACACGTTATAGAAGCCTGGAACATTCATTTCAGCAGCTCCCAAGTAATTACTAACTTAAGCAAATACTAATCACATAACACCCACAACACTGCCACCATCAAAATTGATAGTTTTTTTGGAGTGTATTTGTAATATTACCAGAGTAAAATGACTGAGTAATCTTTCTGTGGAGAGCAGAAAATGCATTCATTGTAACCAGAGGTGCACACATGTTCCAGGATGAGCTGCTGTAATTACTACCTGTTGTTTCCCTAATAAAGTTCTAAAAATTCTTAGAACTAACTCAACTTTAATGTACGTCCTGATTATTGCAGAACACTAAATTAAAAGGATTTTAAGCACAATTTACAATTTGAGAAATAATTGTTTTCGGGGGATTGGAACTACCTCTTCTTTCTATTTCATACTGTACTTTCCCAAAAGGAGTGATGTATTTCAAAAAGTGTTTATCAAAATTATTTCTGCACTAAAACCACACAGATTAAGTGAATGGTATGAATCCATTCCAATCCACATGAATCCAAAAGTATACAGCAAAAAAAGGAAGAAACAGTTAATACTTCTTGACGTTATTTCAGACTGTTTGGAATACAAATTACCTCTGAATTCTCCAAAGTTACCTTCAAAGTGTCAGAAATGAATACAAATGCAAGTTATATTTTGCACAGCTGCAGAACTGCATTTACAGTTAAGTGTCTTCTTTCAAAATGATCCAAATTAAGAATTTCCACTTAATGAAAAACAAACAGAACAATAAAACTTTTCAGCTGTGATATGAGCAGCTTTTTGTGTGATTTTCTATGTACAGGGACATAACAGGAATTAAAGTGAACAAGCTTTTTAGTAAGACCATTTTATTCACTTGCACAAAGAATACAAATTTTGTAACACATTTTGTTATGTTTAATCTCAGACTTTGAGATTTAGTTCAAAAAATGAACAATACAGTGTCAAATATATGAGAGAATGCACATCAAAGCATGAACCTTAAAATACTGCTCTACTAAGCAGTAGCAGTACCTGTCATGCATTTTAGGCCTATCCATTCAAATACACCCATGCTGAATTTTGTTCATTGTTTCTGTAGTCACCATTCTGTTTCCATTCACCAAAGAGCACTAAAGTGACTGGAACTAACAAAAGCAGCATGCCCACACTTGCTGGATGAAATCAATATCTTTTTTTAATATACAAATCAGATCAGCACAGAATATTTTACTCATTAACTTATTTATCCCTATTAGACAGTAAAATATTATTTGTAATACCCCCAAAATCATTAAGAACATTTTAAAAACATGCACTTTGAAGTGATACAGTCACTGCAATGTATGACAACCACTGCAAGGAAAGATGCTTCTGCAGAAGAGAATACAGGTAAAATGACAGAACTGCTGGCTGCTTCTCAAATACGGGGGAAAGGAGGTACTATGGCCAGGGAAAGGAGGATACCTCAACAATCACTTTGTAAATAAGATAATTATTTATTTTAGATATTTATCAGATAAAAACTATTTTCTTCTTTCTCTAGTAGCTATAAACTAAGTTGAAAAATAATACTTTCATTTCCTTAGTATTTCTTGCATTCAGATCAGCGCATCTATAAGCACATCAACATATTAGGTTGTATTATGGACTCCTTTAGAAGAAATAATTACTTATAAAAGTCTCCTGATCTCATCTTTGTATACTCCTTCCATCCCAGCTATCTAAAAATTTTTCTCCTTTACATACTCTTAGGCTACTCTGACACATTCTTAGGTCCCATTAAGGAAAAGAGGGGATACTCAACCTTTTTGGTTTCTGCATCCTCAAACCACTCATCTTCAGAATCCCATCAGCCATATCCTTCTCTTAAAATTCTCCTGAACATTCTAGGCCATTTTCTTCTCTACGTGCCCTGAGCTGCTCCAAGATGGAATATTACTGGAAGATGATTTCTTTCTACTTTTTGCCTGCTTAGTGCTGCAGATGCTAAACTATTCCAATTCTTCAAACAGGGAAATTAAAATCAACTTTGGTGTTAATTTTTGCTGTATGTTGCCTACTTTTTTACAACTATTTTAACTATCTTGCATTGTTAAGAATTCCACCTTGGATGAAATATTGAGACTATGCTGACTGGGTATACAGACAGAAAAGTCAACAGTCACATCCGGCAATGACTGTTTGCAGTATTTCAGATCCCACCCAAAGAATGTGCTGTTCACTCTCCTCCTCAAAACCTCCTGAGTATCAGATACTGTTCTCCTCTGTTTATGTTGCATTTCAGTGAAAACCCTTCTCTCTGTTTAAGAAGGGGTATTCAGATACTACAAGAGAGATATTGAGGTGCTGGAGTGGGTCCAGAGAAGGGCAACGGAGCTGGTGAAGGGTCTGGAGCACAAGTGTGATGAGGAACGGCTGAGGGACCTTGGGGGGGTGGGGGATAAATCTGGAAAAAATAAGGCTCAAGGGGAGACCTTATTGCTCTCTATGGCTACCTGAAAGGATGCTGTAATGAGGTGGGGTCAGTTTCTTCTCCCGGGTAACAAATGATAGAACAAGAGGAAATGGACTCAGGTTGCACCAGGAGAGGTTTAGGTTGGATATCCTGAAAAACCTCTTCACCAAAAGGGTTGTCAAGAACTGGAACAGGCTGCCCAGGGCAGTGGTGGAGTCACCAACCTTAGAGGTATTTAAAAGACATGTGGATGCAGCATTTAGTTTAGTAGTGGACTTGGCAGTGCTGGGTTAATAGTTGGACTTGATGATCTTAAAGCTCTAACTTGAACAAGTCCACGATTCTATGATGACAGCTCCTTCAGATGAAAGCATACTGCTCTTCCTTCACATGGGAAATGGAGAGGAAAAGCACTGTTTGAAGTAATATTAAAAGAAAAAAATATTATGAAAAAAGATATCAGCGTTAAACAGTAAGACTGAAGACAATCAAAGGAATAAAAAAGTTGTAAGAAAATGTTTATTGGTTCTAATCTGGGGGCGTGTCTATTCATATGCAAATGGAAAATCTTGGCTGAGTAGCATGTTTATCTGTAATCTCACTGGTTATCACCTGAAGTGTTCACTGCTCTGCAAGCAAGGCAGGTTTGCAAGTAGCCATTTAAATATTGCTATCACTTTAAGAATCCCAAAATCTGGGTTTCATTATCTTAAATGTCAGGCATTAGTAATTATAGCAACAAAAGGCATGACTAATAGCATTCGCTGTGCACTTCACAGGAAAGGGGAGTCCAAATGCATGCAGAAAATAACAAGATATTCTACAGTTAAGAAATATGATAATATTATTGCAATAATCTTTGTGGTCCATAGGCACTAAAGAAACTTCAAGTAACTATCACCATCTAGAGGTGAAATGAAAATGCAATTTGAGATTTTTTTTTTTTAATTCTGATCTGAATGCTGTCTGTATACCTGCCAATATACCAAAGAAAACAGGGTGTTTGTAAGAGTCTACTCTTGACTTTTGCCAGCATGATCCTGATTTTACAAAGCCAGCTAGTATTTAACTGTTTAATGGAATAGGTTTTCTTAACTGTCACTTCATACAAAATATAGTTTCTTATATGTGGCTAGGTCCTTCAGTGCTTCTAACTGCTCAGTTTTCCACTTGCTACTAGCGATCACAAACTTTGTAAGGCGAATAAATCTCTGGAGCCTCTTTTGGACTCAGAGTGGGAAACAGTAATTCTTCTAATGTTCTTGCCAAAAGATACTGCTATGACAAACTAGGCTAAGCTCATCTAGCTCCTGTCACAGCTCAGAAAATTTCATCCATAAATGTCTAAATAATCTTTATGATTTGTTGATTCAGAATACGGACATCAGCTGGCCATCTAATTAATCTTTCTACTCAGGTGCAAAAGGAATTCTACCAGTAATCTGTCAGCACATCTGAATGGCAAGACCACAGTCAAGATATAAACCTGAAGCAAAACAAAGCTGAGTAAGTATAAAGAAAGGATGTGCTTCTGAAAAAGTCAGAATGACTTTGCCATGCATAGAGAATAAACAATAGTGGAAGGAAAGAGATTTCCTAATCATACTATTATTGCCATTTGAGGACTAAATTAGTCATTATTAGCATAGCATTAAATGGGCAACTCATGTTTAATTAATCCTATACCATGACCTCCAAGTTTCTCCCACTCTCCTCTTACTGCAAGGCATACCAATTTCAACAGTTCAGAAAATGCTTTGGTGAATTATGAAACGTATTTTATTCAGTACCCTTAAATATGAACAAAAGGTATACTGACATTTCTCCAGAAATGTTGCCTACCTTCCAAATCACTGCTATCCAGGGGTTTTCTGCAAAAGAAGTCACCCCTTTGTGTTTGATTTTTCTTCAATTTGAATTAGCTCAATTATTTCCTAAATGCGTGTAAACTTTCAGTATTCAAAAGCTCTGTGGCAATGTCTTGCTCCCCTGTTACATGGTGTGGAGAAAACCACTGTCACAAGCTTGTTTTGGAACTGCAAGCTGGTGGTTTCAACGGATGCTACAATTTGCATTTTGAAACAGCTGAAAATCTCTCCATGTCCTGCACGATTTGAACAATTGCTATCTTGTTCCCCTCTCAGTTGCCTGTCTTGCATGCTGAGAATTTCTAATATGCTCCTCGAATGAAAAAGCTTCATTTTTTACCAGCACACTTCCTAGTTCTGATACATTTCTTTTGAGAGGACTAAAACTGCACACAAAAAAGGCAGAGCTTATACACGGCATAATACGAGTTTTCTATCCCTTTCCTAATGATTTGTAACAAGGTGCGTTTAGACCCTCCTAAACCCTTTTAAAAACTGTGCCAGATTAGGTACTTTGAAATCCAGTACCCACAGCCAGAAGCTATTTATCAGTCAGTCTTCAGCCATTTCACCCTGGAGAATTGCACATGGTGATTTATTCTTTATTTGTTTGATAAGTTCTTCTACTGGTATTTCATTTAAAACAGCTAATCTGCCAATTCTCCACAAAGAACTACCCAGAATGGGAATACCCCATAAGAACTCCATGGTGAACAGAGATTTTAGAATATGCATTTTTCTATTACTATCTTACGTTCTGAGACCTCCTTCTTCAGCTTGAGTACTGTCCCACTGACTTTAGCAAGCGGCCTCTGCCTGATATGTAAAAAAAAAAAGAGACCATTACATCTTATACCTTTGGGAAGTTGCAAGAGCCCCGTAACACTGTATTTCTACTTGGTTTTCCTCCAGAACGTGTATGTCCCTCTACTTTTCTTTGGAGATGACAATTTTTTTTAATTTTTTAAAAATGTATTTATTTACTCCTAATAAATTTCCTTATTCTGCTTAGCCATGGTGCTTAGCCGTCCTTCTCTTGGTCTTCCTCTCTTAAATAGGTTATGCAATACCTCTGAGCAACTTCCAAGGTTTTAAACATTTGCCATTATACCTGCAAACCACCCAAGCTGTCCCTTTTAACGTTTTCTCTTACCCAGCTTCTTCATTTTTTAACTCATCCTCTTTTATAGTTAAATATTACGATAGTGAATTTTTGCTTTAGTTGTTCCTTTTACAGTAGCTTAAATCAGCTTGGTTCATTGAAATTGCTATTTCCATCACAAACACCTTTACAGGCAAACCTTCCTTGTTTTTCCAGTTTACAAATTTTATGATCTTCAAGTGCTAGGAACCAAGTCCTGCATTTAAAATCATCCCCCCTGAGAAAACTCCCTATATTCCAGAATCATATGCAAATCATTTATTTTACCAAGATTTTTTCATTCATGGAGAAAAATACTAGATCTACACCTCTCTGAAGCCTCTATAGCCTCCTTTACCCTTATCACTGGAAACCAAATGGAACATAATCTTCCACAACATGGCTTAGTAGCCCATCTTGTCTTCTTGTCTTTCTGCTTACCAGGTGAAGTCCCATATGATATGCTAGTGTGTCAGTGACAATAGATAATGGTCCGTGGTAAAACATACAAAAATGGAAAAGTACTGTTCGGCACGGGTCGTGGGATCATAACCTTGAAAATACAGGAGTTAACACCACTATTAGAGAAAGGGAATCTTATACCGGCAAACATCTGTTCACACATTGGCCATGCATGCACTGATGCTGCAAGCAGTAATTTTCCACTCCACCCCAAGGGGGGATATAAGGACCTGTGCAGGGATGGATGGGTGAGAAGGCCAGATGCACATCTTGATTCGGGGGATGCCCTGACAAAGCACTGCCTACCACCCCTCCAACCAGGCAACATTTTCCATCTCCTTCCTGGCAATATCTTGTTCATCCAGGGGTTGGCATGTATGCAACCCGCTTCGCATTAATATATATCTATATATATTTGCTTCGCATTAATAACGCAATAAATAGACTAAAGTATTTAATTATTTATATTGTGTGTGGTGTCCAGTCTTTGTACATGGGAATCCTACAAACCCGGAACACCTCGGGAATCTCAAAATTGAACTACCCAGCACTTACAGTCATCTCTTCTCAGTAGAGAGCTTTTTCCCCAAAGGACTATGCACAATGCAACGACAACAAAACCCTTTATCATAGACCACAGAATGGTTTGGAAGGGACCTTAAAGGTCACCCAGATACAACCCCCTGCCATAGGCAGGGAAAATTTCCACTAGACCAGGTTGCTCCAAGCCCCGTCCAACCTGGCCTTGAACACTGCCAGGGATGGGGCAGCCACAGCTTCTCTGGGCACCCTGTGCCAGCCCTCAGCACCCTCACAGCGAAGAACTTCTGCCTAAGAGCTCATCTCAATCCCCTCTCTGTCAGGTTAAAGCCATTCCCCTTTGTCCAGTCAGTACAGGCCTTTATCTAAAGTCTCTCTCCAGATCTCTTGTAGGCTCCTTTATGCACATTTTAATTTTCTGCCATTAGAGAAAACAATTATAAAGCAGCAAAAAAAAAAGGTTATTACAAATAAGAGAACTCTCAGAAATGAGCTCAGTCATTTATCCTAATTGACACTTCCAGTCCTTGTCAGTTCATTACATACTGGTAGCCTGGTAAATATCCTCTTCCACAATTTCAACATTGCATCTAGTTCCCTGTAATCAGGAGCACATGTTTTGGCAGAGATTTAACAAGATAAATGCACATTTCTGTTATTGAGGCTACTCTGAAGTTTTATAAATTAGTGCTTTCCTGATAGCTATGAAATGCAAAATATGTATTCAGCAAGCACATGACTACATACTTAATCAGAGATATGGCAATTGCTTCAAGTATTCCATCACAGTACTATGCCTATTGTGAGTTTACATCTACTTAGGAAAATTTTTTTTCACATGCACAGAAAATGAAGGTATTTCCTAGACAGATACTTGTCCCAGTCATATTCTTGTTACTAAGAACAAACACTGCCAGGAATGCTTTTAATGTATTCTTACATAAGGAAAGACTTCAGCAGCTACCAAGATCAAGGTTTAATAAGAACTATAGAAGCTTTTGATCACTTCTACAGGTAATTCTTGGTTGCCTATTTTTTAACATGAAAAGAGCAAATAGAGAACTGCTAAGCAGAGGAATTCTATAATATTCTGTGCTGTTCTGTAATGAAAGGCAAACCAGTCTTACCACAGACATTACTGGTCTATTCTAGAGAGACACTTCCAACTTTCCACATAACATATGTCCCATAAATGGCTGGTGTGAACAGATAATCAACAGAGCTCACTCAGAACAACTTGCACCTTTTTCAAATGCGCATACTGATAAACACAATTCTACTCGCTATGGGCGCCCAAAACTATGGGTATATGTTGCAGACAACAAGCTTAAATTCTCCAAGCCGTCTTTTTGTAAATATAGAATTTTCAATCTTTTAAATTTTTTCAATGATATTTTACTTCCTTTTTAATTCTTCCCAAGAGGCTTAGCCTTTAAAAGTTGTTTTCCACTCCTAATGAGTAATGGATCAAATCTAAAACCCACTCTGCACCAGCACAACATATTAACCAAAGCAAACTGATAGTAACATCTAACCTTCTATTCACTTCAGCAAATTTTGGATAAAGCCCTGAACCTGTTATAAATTGGGAAGCTCAGTTTATCTCAGTATTTCTTCTGTGGAAAATGAATGTGCAGAACATCTCCAGTATATATGAATTCTTCATACTTTCCAGGCTTTCATGATGACATCTGTATAGTCATGTACAGCCAAACTGCATGAAAAGTACTGAACTCTTAATATGTAAGTTTGATATCAAGTTTAATATCAGATTATGAGCAAGATTACACTATTTTTTTCAAATAATTAAAGTTTTTACTCCAATTCTAATATGTCTTAATGAAAAGCACTTTATTACTTAAAAAAATATATAGATTGGGCATGATAGATAGCAAACTTGTAAATAAATTGTTTCTGGCTCATGTCATGGAATAGTTAGGGTTGGAAAGGACCTTAAGATCATCTACTTCCACCCCGCCTGCCATGGGCAGGGACACCTCCCACAAAACCATATCACCCAAGGCTATGTCCAACCTGGCCTTGAACACCAGCAGCAATGGAATGTTCACAACTTCCCTGGGCAACCCATTCCAGTGCCTCATCACCCTCACAGTAAAGAATTTCTTCCTCATATTCAATCTAAACTTCCCCTGTGTAAGTTTGAACCCATTACCCCTTTTCCTATCACTACAGTCCCTAATGAAGAGTCCCTCCCCAGCATCCCTATAGGCCCCCTTCAGATATTGGAAAGCTGCTATGAGGTCTCCACGCAGCCTTCTCTTCTCCAGGCTGAACACCTCAACTCCTCATCCTATCTTCATACAGGAGGTGCTCCAGTCCCCTGATCATCCTCATGGCCCTCCTTTGGACTTGATATAACAGTTGCATGTCACAGTAGTAATGACACTAACAAAACTCAAAATACAAAAGCAAGTTTAAAAATAACAAAGGATTCTTTCTTCTCATTCAACCAAAGAGAATGCAGCTAAAAAGCAAATAAGAAAATTCAAATTGTTGGTAAAAAAATCCAACTATTTACAACATGTGCAAACTCTCCACGACTCTTTTTCAAACAGATATCTGTTTATGTGCTTTTCCTAATGTTTTTTGGGCCATTTAACCACTCAGTGCTTGCAAACTGGCAGCAATTTTTATACTGGTTTTTGGGTTTGTGGGTCCATTTGGTTTGGTTTTGTTTTTTAAACAAAATGGCCTTCCTATGCAGTAATAATGTTACTACTGAACTTAAAAACCTTTCATGACATATAGAGACAGTTTTCCTCCCATTCCTTCATTTATCACAGCATCTCGTACTAGAGGTACCTATATAGTTAAACTCTGCGTATCCACAAGCAGTTGAAACAATTGTTTTATTTCTACTTCTCACTAACCAACAAAATATGGAGGAAAACCTGTGTGAGCAACAGGCCTTTAGTAAACACACCTGAGAATGCCAGAGTTTAAGTTTACTTCTTAGTCACAGCTTGCACAGGAAAAGCGTTACAGTGCTTTTCTTTGTAACAGTTCTCCCACTGCAACAACTCATGACCACAATTTGGTATTTATAAGTTATCTTTTCATATAAATAGGAAAGAAACCTGGAATTGTGTTCATTTCATCCACATAAGCTTTGGCACTTCAGGAAATAGATATCAGGAAAAGACATATCAACTCTTGGGTCATCTTCCCCACTCCTACCTTTCACACAACAGCATGTATCAAAAATATTAAAAAGACATAATTAATGCAGTACAGACAGGACTGTTACATGTCATTTCTCACCATCTTTAATAAGTGTGCCAAGTCTAAGCAGTCAGAAATGTACTTTAAAGGCATATTCACTGGGTGACTTCATTTTAATCTGTATCCACAGATACAGCTTAAAGTAATAATCAAGAGAATGCAGAAATTCAAATGTCATATTGTTGGAAACATAAGACTTCATTGTTCAGATACCAAATGTTTTTCTGCAATTGTCTTATTTTGTAGTTATCTGCCAGAAACTTGGAATTCCTATGCAACAAAAAACCC
>JAOEHY010031960.1:3910-14222 GCA_025447955.1 Psilopsiagon aurifrons | reverse complement strand
CACCCCGAGCTCCGCACCGCATCCTCCCCTCTCATGGCTCTGTCTGGGTGCCTGCACTGACCACCGCCGGGGCAGCCGGAGCACAGCTCCCGGCCCGAGCCCGCGTCATACGGCGAGTGTCCACCATCCCGCTCGCCTGCCCGAGGGATCTGCCGCGCAAACTGCCTCGAACCCGCCCCGTTTGCCCTCAAACTGCCTCAACCCGCGCTGCTCCCCGGGGCAGTTTTTACCCGGTCAGCGCTGGTGCCGCTCCCGGCTCTCCCCTGTGAGTCAGCTGCTCGCGGCCGCTGAGCTGCCGGCTCCTGGGCAAGGCCTGTCGAGGACTCGAGGCTGCCTCGGTGGCTGCTGCTGCTCCGAGTTGAGGCTCCTGCGCGCTGAGCTTCCTCCCGCTCAGGTGTTGAAGGCGTCCGCTCTCGAGCTGCTCGCCTCAGCAATTGACCCTCACCTCAGAAATTGCAAATTCTCGGGTGCTCCTGTTGGCGTAGTAAGGCATCTTCCTGTTCGAGTCCAGCTGAGCTCCGCATTGCCTGAAGAAGGTTGTGGCACTGAGATGTATACCTAAACTGTAGAGTTGTGCTACGAATTTGTCACTTTGCCTTATCTGTAGGCCTCCAAAACGATGCTTGATGACAGAGAGGCCCTTATACACAATACATTGGAAACTTTGCTTCTTGTTAATTAAATTCCCTTCAGAATTAAAATGAGCCAGTGCATATTTAGAGTCTGTGTTGAGCAGAGTTTATAATACTTATTTCAGTGTATTAAATTAGAACATATTGCTGTTCCTCTAAAGATTCTATCTTGGGAAACATTATCTGAAACAGCTAACAACATTAATGTTGTAATTACTTGTATTTATGATAAGGTTATAAACAACTATAAAGTAAATTATTATTATGTAAAAATAATTACAAACTGATTATTGTAATAATAACTTTGTAGTTATTTATATATATTGTATATCATACTACATAGTCATTTACCAGGAAACTCCCAGGAAATTCAAAGTTCTGCTCTGCATATTTCAGCTCACAGAATATGCCAAGTTAATCTGAGATTTGGGAATGGCTCTATGACCTTTCCTCATTATCCCAAGATTTATACTTGGGTTTTCAGGCAGAGCTCCAGCTGCATGCACTTTGGTATTCAAAAATCATTGTATTCATCAGTTTCTCTCTCCCTCATGATCTGCTCCTATGTGTGAACTGCATTTGGTTCAGGAAATCCTTTTTTTTTCCTCCTTCCTTCCTCTAATCAGTTCCTATTAAAAAGCTCAACTCATCCTTGCCTAACCTCAACTAGCCTTTTTCTTCCTTTTGTTCCTAATGTAGAAGAATTAATCTTTTTGGTCTATATCCTTCAAGCATTCATTGGTCATATTTAGTTTTTTGTTACACTTACACACTATTTAGACCAATGATACTATATTTGATAATACTCTGGAATATTGATTCCTATTTAAAAAGCCAGGAAAAGGAAATATAGAATATGAGTTTTGGTTCAGGATGACATTTCTCCCGTCAAAATACTGCTGCAATTAATTTTCTTTCTAGACATTGGGCTTTCATCCCTTCTGTTTATATAAAGCAATACAGCTGTTTCAATAATCTTCCAGTGAAGTGACATTTCTAGGAATATATTATAAGGGGACAATTAGAGGACCCTTCCACAGCTTGAACTAAGAATTGCCCTTTCTCGTTTCCCAGCCCAGCAGACCCTATCTTCAACATTAGTTTTGATTTGTGATTTAGTAAAGTAGACTTCAGGAAACCTTGCTTGATTCACTGGCGCATTTTGAGCTTATTTCATCTGAAATGCTAATTACAGAATGTTAGAAGACTTTAATGTTAGAGAGCCCATGAGTGATGGCTTAACTCAAAGTCGTGAGATAAGAAAGAAGTTAGATCTCATTCTAATTTCACATATTTTGAATTATAATAATTAAGCTAGAAAGTGTCTGTCTGCAGAGGTTTTCAATTATAATGGAAGGAATGAGGACTATTCAGCTTTGTTATTTCTTTCAGAGAATCAAAGCCACATCCTCCTTCCATGCACACTGGCACCTGCCTGTTCAATCTTGGAAGGGACTCCACTTTACTTGTCCCCACTCGTTTTGGGTTGCATGTATATATCCCATCTAGATGTTTGTATCACATACTTTATTACTGCATGAATTGATGTAAATGCGAAGGTGTAAATCAAACCATTCTGCAAGATACACACTAGGTCTTTAGAACTTTGGGAGTTTTATTCCTCATTGTATCACAATTATTTTGTTAACTGTGAAGGATGGGTGCCTACAACTGGTAAACCTTTTGCATCAACAAGTGCAACAATGTTTGCTTTATTTAGAAGGCTGGCAAGGGCACCTTTCTGGCTAAATTAGAGGGAAGTAAGTTTTAAGGAAAAGAATAAATGTTGAAGGCATAGCGATGCAACTACATTGTAATTTTAAATCCTTCTGGAGCGTATGTTTGAAGCAAACCTGTTGCTGATGCCTGCATCTCATGCATGAGGAGGCTCAGTGTGCGCAGTCCGAAGTCCTTGTGGATAAAACCACTGAGGTCATGTGTTCCAGGAGCCAGGCTGATGTGAAGGGCAGATGCTATGAGGGGAAAATATGGGAAGAAGACATTTCCTATGGCTGGTGGTGTCCTGAAGCACTCACTACAAAAATGATAGGGAACACAACTGAATCCTGAAAAGGCCATGGAGCTTCTACAGGCTACTCTACATGTATTTTCTGCCTTTTAAAAACTGGTATTATCAACTCTGTTGATAATACCTGGCCTTTAATATAAGTGTCTCCTATGTAAATGCCAAAGGATCTACACTGTGTAATAGTGATGGGTTTTCTTAGTTCTCAGATTTACTTATACTGCTTTTGTCAACTAGAAAAGATTGACCAGCAGTTTCCTGTAATTTACGAGCACCAAAGTGATTTATACCAGCTGAGAAATCAGACACAAAGCTGTTTCACGGAAAACTGTTTCTCAGGTGCTTTGTAAAATCAGGATTTCAAAGGGGTTTTTAATGCAGTTTTGGGTCAGTTTATTTGTACAAACTGACTTACCACTTTCTGAGTAAGCACTTACAACTTTAAGGCCAACTGTGCAATCCTATACTGGATGGATGGATATAAAAGATGTAACTAATCAAACGTGGCACTGTGTTGTGAATGCTTTTAGCGTTTGCAGTCAAAACATACAATTTTTTTTTTCCATGTGAATTGGGTGAACACTGTGAATTCTAAATTAAGGCTTTCAGTATTTATTCTGTTTGTTAACTGGTTAGAGGAGTTACAGCAAATACACTTATATTCACTTTAGAGCATGTTTATTATTCTATTACTCTAAGAAACTGAAAACTAAAGACAAAATTGTGTTTCAGCTGTTGTATATATAATACAAATTCTGTAATTTGAGAAAAGAGGTTGGCGTTGCCCTGACTGCTTGAAGAAAATTTGAGATGATGTTTGATTAAATGACTGAGAGAAACCAAAAAAAGTCTCAGAATTTATGCAGTTAGGATGAAGAATTTATTGTACATACAGTTAAGCAACTCTACTGTAGAGGTACTTCCTCTAAAGGAAATTGATACAGTAATCAAACTAACTCTAGCATGGAAGGTACAATACAGACTGAAACTTGACTAAAACTAAAATTGGTTATTTGACTTGGAAGAACACAAAACATGAAACAACAAATTGCAGGTTGCATCATTAACCAAGGACGGTAAAAAACTGTACAGTACAAGCAACACATTACAATAAGTTATGACCAATAAGGCAGTCTTTCTCATTTAGGACAAAAAGGATAAAGGGAAAGGTATTAAAATCTCATAAATCCACCATATCTCTTTTCCATCTCTGGGACCTCTTTGGAATGAGTTTCCCCATCTTCTTCTGAAGGGAGAATGGAGTCGGCGAAGCGCTTAAGAAACCCACCATATCGTTTCTGGTAATCCAGCCACCATTCTGGCCTGCCCACTCTTCTCATGAAGCCACCATATCTCTTTTGCAGCTCTTTGGCTTCATCTTCCAACTCAGGGCTGCGCTTTATGCTTCTCATGAAGCCTCCGTATCTTTTGCTGACATCCCCATCATTTTCATTTATCTCTCGGTAATGCCCCACTTCAGGGTTATCCCCTGTTCCTAGAAGCTCCTTCAGCAGATCAGAGGAATTAGCAAGGGCATCATCATCCGAGTCTTTCTTCATAAACCCTCCATACCTTTTAGCTAGGATTTCTCCTCCGTTAGCTTCATCCTCCGGTTCTACCCGGTAGAGCTCATCCATCTTCTTCATGAACCCCCCGTATCTTTTCATGAAGCCTCCATACTTCTTTGCAAGCAAATGGTTCTCATCTAGCTCCTTCTTGTCTCCTGGAGCTATGTTGCCATCCTCAGAGAGATCCAGCTTCGCCAGTTGCAGGAGCTCCTTGCAAGTCTCCCAAGCTTTGGCAGAAGGCAACTTTCCTTCACATTCTAGTGTACATGCCTGAAAAATGGATGTGGTTTACTGAGAATGATTTGATAGCAGCAATCACCTCACTGCAACCTTGTCTTAGTGTTATTTGGTTTTACAAGACCGTAAGCAAGCCTCTCTCTGTGAGTGGCTTGGAAGGGTTGCTCTTTGTGAACACCTGATTTAGTACCTGTGTGTTCTCAAGTTCTTCATATCCCTCTCTGAAGGACATGTAGTCTCCACTTTAAGAGACAGGACACCAGATGAGATGGAGCGTAGGTCCTATATGTCAAGGCTGCCCCTATGTTTCTTTTTCAAAGGAAGCCACACGTACAGCTCTTGCACCTTGCTTATGCTTGCATGTGTTGTTATGATTCTTTATTGTGCTATTTACTACTAGGAAGCTAAAAACCAGCTGTGGTTTTCTTCATAATCAAAGCGTAGAAGTGTATTCAATCTTAATAATTAAAAGTAACATTCAGAATTTTTAGGAAAGAAGCTACATGGCACTGTCATTGCAAAGAAGCCAGCTGTTCTGTACTGCTCACTATCTCCACTACACTGCTTGGCACTAAAGGCTGAATTAGGCTGAATTCCTGTCAGCTTTAGTTTCTCTTCATGGAGCATGTCTTCCAGATGTGTATCAATACAAATGCAGAAATACAGGCTGTCTTAGGCAGGATGAAAGTTTTGGCTTTGCTAGTTTGACATACAGAGTAGTAACCATCAGAAAGAGGGCAAAAAGTCCTAAGCCATGCTGCTTCTGACTATAGTGAAAAAGTTTCAGGCTAAGACAAAGTTTTCAGCACCTTTGTGTATATCTCATAACCCCTCATGTAATGATAATAATGTACATATTAGCTACTGCTGTCTCTGTCAGGGGAATTTACTTCTTGTGAAGCCACATTCTTCAGTTTCGAAAAAGGGGAACCCAGTGTTTTTTCTTCTTGTCCATGGTTTTCATATCACAACAATTAAAGAAGAAATCATCAATATTTTCAGTAGACAAACACTTATTCTGCCTATGGACAATGCTTTCTAAAGATCTCAATATGCTTCAAAAGTGTGAAATTAAATCCCAGCACAGTTCTCTCTAATAGCATACTGGTCAGCTCCTTACCTCTGGCCTTACCTGTCTCTTGAGCCCCATTTCGGTCTGAGAAATTTATATATGACTTTTTTTATGATTATAAGAAAATAAAAGGGATTTATGTACTTTGTGACATAACTGGCACTAGATATTTATTGCTATATGATACAGTTACGCTATAAAGAGAATGGAATCTCAGCTTTAGTCTGAGTTTGAAATTGCTCTCAGTCAAAGCAAGAATAGGTCTTTCCCCTTTTCATTTAGTTTTAATAAATCCCTGTTGCCAAATGAACATGAATATGCTATCTTACAGGTGTGAATAACCAGATACAATGGGATAAATCTTCTGCCTTACAGATATGATGTGATAAATTCAGTCATTGCATTACTAGATGCTAGTATCTAGAAATGCTTGCTTATAAAAATCATTTTTGCATGTATAATGAACATAAGGTATGGCACATTGCTTCTTTTCCTATTCAGCTAATAAGTGTTGTTACTGAATGAGACTTTGATTCTTTCGTGGATAACTACTGAAGATATATAAAAGAGAGTGTTAATATAGGCATCCACAAGTATATCACATATCTCTCCCTCCAAAAGAGCAAACACTTTTTTTCCCTAGATGACATTAAAGCTAAGGATGATTGAAAGCTAATGTAAGGAAAAAAAGTATAGGGAACTGTTTTGCCATCAATCCTAAGAATATTGCCCCTACAAATCTGCTGTGTTCAAGAGTGAATCCTTGTGCTTTTGGAATAAGCGCAAGCACTCAGTGATTCCTAATCCTGCATAAGAATAGGGTCCAGTCCTTCCTTTTATGTGCTCCCAAGTAATCTACGACATCGTAGGAACAAAACTTTTCAGATTATTTAGATGTGCTGAGAGCATGATGCCTCAATATCCATCTACCTGAAGTCAGGAACCACAGGTGCCACTGGCAAAGGACTCAGCAGCCTGTGTTCCTACCTTCTTCATGGAGGGCTGAGGGACCCCAGATTTTCACTAGTTGCCTCTGTGACTATACTTTTAAATAATCTCAGTATCATTAAAGTTACAGGTAAATCTCCCCCTGCATTCTGGAGATTTCTTGGCAGGATTTGCTGTAGAAGACTATCAAAGGGATGTTTTACAGGCATATTCCTAAGGCTGTGCAGCACTGCACAGAGAGAAAGAGCAGCAGGAGGTATTGCTACTCAAACCAAGCTTGAACCTCACTTTCGGTGAGACGTCAGGCAGATCCCCCGCTTTCCAGCTCCTCAGCCATCCCGCGGGGACAGCGCTCACCCTAATGGGGAGCTGGCGGCTGGGAGTCGTCCCCCTCCTCGCCTCCCGTGCTAAAGTGGCCGGCAGCTACCTCTCCTTCCCCTCTTCGGCCGGATTTCCTTCCCCTTCGCGTTTTCAGTCGGCTTTTTCCTTGCTCCCCCTGAGCTGCCTCGCGCGGGGTGTCCCTCCACCCCCTCGAAAGCCGCCTCTCGCTGACGAGCAGCGGGCAGTCCGGGGATGCGGCGTTCTCGGCGCGCACTGGGTTTATGCCGCCCTCTCCCCAGCGCTTCAGAGACCCGTGTTTCCCCTCCCCGCCTTCATAACCGGGGTCTTCCGAGCGATCCCGGCCGCTTCCCTACTATTTATTTTTCTCCCTCACGAAGTTAACCCAAGGGGAGCGCGGCCCTGCCCGTCCGAGATGTCTGAAGGGGCAGGCTGCCCCCTCGGCCCCGTTCCTGCTTACCAGGGGGTGTATGCTTGCGCGGGGTCCCAGGCGGTAGGCGCAGGCAGCGCAGTCGCGGCCGCAGTCCGCCCTTGCCCGCGGGAGCAGGCAAGTGCTGAGGGCCAGCAGCGAGCAGCCGAGTCTCAGGAGCATCGCCATGGGGGCTACAAGGACAGAGAAGTCAGCCTGCAGCCGCCTCCCCCCGCTCCCACCCAGGCACTGCATCCTCCACCTTCGGGGCAGCAAAAGGAGGCACAGAACTGTTCTGCCGCCGCGGTTTAAAACCCCAGCCCTGGCTCGCACGCAACTCTGGCAGCTCACATGCTTTTTGGAGCCAGCGTGGTTTGCGCTTGCGAGGTAAGCAGGCGCTTCAGACAGGCAGACGACGACCCTGCGTCCCAGCGGACCCAAAGATGAAGCGAACGAAAAGACTTTTTCCCGCCCTTCCCGCAAAGCCTCCAGGGGAGGGACCCTCCGCGGACGGGAAGGCAGCCCCTCCCGGGACGGGGCTCACACAGCAGCTTCCCGGGTAGCCGCCCCGACGACGGGCACCAGCCCTGGTAGAGTTGCCCCGGTCCTCCCCGTCCCCCATCCCGCAGGCTGCGCGGTTCACTCACACACAGGCTCCCCTCGGGGCTCCCGGGAGTTGGTCGGGAGCGAGCTGCGCCTGCTGGAGCCTCGGCGTCGGAGCCGCTGTTATTTATAGCGAGGCCGAGCAGACTCTGGAGAAACCCCAGAGGGTGCGGGGTGCGAGGAGCTCGGAGTCTGCGGCTTCTGCTAGCGGAGCGGCTCGGGGGAGCCGGAGCGGAGCGGGAGCAGGTGCGGGCGGCGGCGGCGGTTCCGGCACTTTATAATTAGTGACCGCGGGGAGAGCGCGGCCTCCCCCAATCGCCGTCGGGCTCCCGCTGACGCAGCACCTACGACATCCCCCCCCGGAGCTGCTGCCCCACCGTCAGAGCCTCCGACGGGGTTTGGGATGGAGGGGGTGTGCCCCTGCCGTCGGGGGGAGAGGGGAACCGGCACCGGCAAAGTTACAGGGGGAAGTTTTCCCCGGGGGCGGGCGGGGATGAGAAATCGGCGTGAATCACGCCGGGGACGGGGGAGGCACCCGGGATGGGGAGGCAGCCCGTCGGCGGAGCCTCGCTCCCTGGGGCGGAGGGCGCAGTTTTCCTGCGGAGCGCTGCGCAGTGCCGTGCCGGGCAGCGGGGTTGACTTTGTGGGGTTTGGATTTGATCGTTTCACCCTGCCAAAACGGCTAGCGCTGGTGCTGAGAGTCCCTGCTGCCTCCCTCCCTCTGCCTCAGGTGTAAAGCACTGTGTATGTGAAGCAGGTTTTACTAGAGTGAGTGAGAAGACAAGGTTTTCGGTCTGAAAAAAGCAAACCCGAGGGTTTTGGTCCAGTATTTTGGTTTGAAAATACTGGAATTTCACAAGTATGGATAGATTTGCCTTATTTTCATAATTTTGCTGACCAGGAATGCACAAATAGGGAGGAACCAGATACAGGCAAAACTCCAAGCACTTCTGCAAGGTTATCAACCCCAGCAGCTGGGGCAGGGCACTGCTGTGCTCCTTTTGACATCCTGGGGAACTCATGTAGAGCAATGATGCTGATCTCTGGCACCTCTTGTTCGCAGAGGGCTCTACCTCAGCCATGCTAAGATGCCAGAACTGACTGTCAGAAGCCACCTTTTGTTTCCAGCCCCAAATTATTTCTAGCTGGTTTATATTTATTTGGCCCTCTTTCAGCATTGATTTTCAGTTTAAATAACATTTTTCTCCCTCCTGGTGTGTTTCTAGATTGGATTATTCTCCCTAATCCTCATTTTGCTGAAGTGAACAAGCTGTGCTCTTCAACTTTCTGCCTTGAGATAGGCCCTTTTCATAAGCTCTGCCTTAGCTATGTTTGGTGTTCACCATTTCTGGACCTGAGTGATGGAAACAGTATGCAGTATGTCAGTTGAAATTTCATTAGGGCGTTAATGCATAATTATCTCCCTTGGAGAAGGAAGATGCCTCAATTTATACCTTCTCAGATCTCATATTTGCCTCTCCTAATGCTGCAGCACATCAAAATCACACGCTTGTCTGTTACCTGATATACAAGACAGGTCTTTATCCTTCAGAACTAACAAAAAGTCAGCATTATTGTATGAAAATTGTGTTTACTGCCACCTGTTAGTTTTCACATCATCTTTCCCACTCAGGTTAAGGGTGCTGAAATGAATGCCTGCATTTTCAGAAATGCATCCATTCAAGCCAAAGACACAGCTCTTGCCTATATATTCAGTGTAAATGAGAAGAGAATTAGACTCGTTATGCAGTACTATCAGCCAACTTTTTAAGTGGATCCTCAAGAGAAGAGGTAGGCATTTTCAAAATCATCCCAGTGGGTATATTTAGGCTCACATGTGAGGGATCTGTATTTGTTGCAATGAGCAAATTGTTATGCCACTGAATCAGCAGGAATGCTGTAAAGTTTTTTCCTAAGATGGTTAGGGAAGCACTGACTAACTCCAGAGGTGACACATTTGGTACCTCCTTTGCAATAAAGATGCTCTCTATAAGTAGAGCTTTTTGGGATTAACATCATTACTCCTCTGGCTACTGACCCTCAACTCTGCCATAATTTATTGGCTTGCATTGTGCTAGTCAGCATGGTGTGATGGGACAGATAGATAGCCCAGTAGCCTCTTGATTTCTCCTCCCACAGCATATATCTCATGTCCCTGGGCTGACTGGCTCCTGCTTTCATCATTCTGCACACACGTGTCCATGCTCAGCCTGCTCACTCAGCTGCTCAGTCTGCTGTGTTCTTCAGAGCTCTGTTTCATGTCACTGTGTCTAATCTGGTAGTGACAAAAACCCAGTCAATGTCAGAATCCCACTGTGCACAGAGGTGCAGATAATCCCTGCAGGTAAGATGCAGGACTATAACAGGAACAGAGGAAGGATGATGTAAGAGCAAAGCATATGTGTCGTGGTTTAAGCCATAAATCAGCCACGCAGTTTATTCACTCACTTCCCCCTTTTTCTTCCCTCTGCTCCTGGA
>JAOEHY010031959.1:56812-89571 GCA_025447955.1 Psilopsiagon aurifrons | reverse complement strand
GGGGGGGGGAAGGAAAGGTGGTGGTGGGGGTAATGTAGCTGTGTGGATATGTGCGTGTTATAACAACAATAGGCAAAACTTGGCTGGAAACACTCCCGTGAATTCGCCAGCAAATTCCAGCTTTCCCCACCAGAGCCAGCAAGTCGCTTCGAGGGAGCACTTCATGTTTTCCGAAGACGCAATTAATTACTGTCCTCAAAGAGAGACTTCTGATAAGTGTCCTTTACTTGGGCTCCGTTTAGGGCTCTTGACTCATTATCTATGAGTGGTCTTTGTAGGAGGAATGTTAGATGCTCGGGGCTGACACTCGGCTTTTACATGCTGTACAATAGACGCAGTGGCAGGGGGGAGTACTAATTACCTTCAGGCTAGCTAATAACGCAGTTTTCCAACATTACCTCTAACGGGTTGAAGTTAGTAATCAGCAAGAAAATCATCAGCAGAAGCTGTGGAGAAATCAGGGGCACACATGGTTCTCGACAGGTCCGTGCTAATGGAAGAGGATCAGGGGGAGGAGGATGATGACCGACCCAGCGTTTCAGGAGGACTAGAAGCAGCAGCTCCACGCCCGCTGGAGGCATTAAGCCTGGCACACAGGGACGTTTTAGACGTGTGGAATCCGTTTGAAAACCTTAGAGCCCTCTCCTCTTCAAGGCCTGGGAGGGACACTGTCGTGAATGCAGGGTTTACCCTTAACCCCCCTCGTCAGGAGCTGGCCCGGTGCCGGTGTACCCCGTATGTACCCCAGCAGTGGGCTGGAGTCCTCCTGGGGAGTGGGTGCCAGCCAGGTGGGGGGTCCCGGGAGGGGGGGACACGGGACGGACACGGCTTTTGACCCCCCTCCTTGAAAGTTGATCTCAAGGGTGATTACGAAGAGGTCCTCCCGCTCCTGCTCCGTCATCTGGCGAAGCCATTTCATGTTAATTAATCCTCACCAAATTATAAAAACAGAAACAACCCTCCTTTTCCATGACAAGAAAGTATATATATATTTAATGATTCGTGTTGATTTCCTTACGAGACAGGACAGGAAACTGCAGCTCCCCTTTATGTGCTGCCTCGCCCCTTTCTCCGGCAGGATTGCTCCCTTCCTAGCTCTCCCTTTCTCACCGGCTCCACTGATCCCGGTGACCAAATCGAGCACTTCAACTTCCGGAGAGAAACCGCCAAGGCCCGGGTGAATGCCCTGCTCGCCCCTAGCCTCTCTAGCTCGGGGACACGACCATCAGGGAGGTGACA
Organism: Psilopsiagon aurifrons; assembly: GCA_025447955.1. NCBI lineage: Eukaryota > Metazoa > Chordata > Aves > Psittaciformes > Psittacidae > Psilopsiagon > Psilopsiagon aurifrons. Next base: position 88,332 of record JAOEHY010031959.1, on the reverse strand, counting down.
GACTTCATAGTTTTGACTCTGTTCCTCTGGCCAGGCGGGGACAGAAGCAGAGGGAGGAGGCAGGAAGGCAGACAGGGAGTATGGGGAGCGGTCCAGCCGGCTCCCCACGCTCAGGGAACTAGTCCGGGAGGGGTACACATGATAGAAAGAAACTTTCTAAAGCCTCGCTCTGAGCAGAGAGACCGGTGAGACGGACCCTGGCTGCATCGGGAAGCAGCGGCTCTGCCTCGAGGCCCCGGTGCGCTCCGCTCCGACGGGGACCCTCCCGGGAGTACTCCCGGAGCAGGGCAGAGGGCTGGGGCAGAGCACAGCGCTCCGGAAAGTGGCAGGTGGAGGCGAAAGAGGCCGACGAGAGCCTCGAAGAGGTGACAGTGGCCGGGTGAGAGTGAGCTCTCCCCCCGCGGTCTGGCAAGGAGTGGTCCCGCACAGCTCCTGGACTCGCCGGGCGCCCTTCCCGGCTGGGAGCGCAGCGGGCCGGCGGCGTGGGACGCTTCGGGGATGAGGGTGTCCCTGTCCCACTCGGTCTGGTGCCGGCTCACGGGCTGGTCCACACCGCCCCGCTCCGAGGAGGTCCCTCACGTTGCGGCTCTCCAGTGTGAAACTCAATTATAACGGCTGTGATTACAACGATATATCTCCACCGCGCTCCTCATGCTCGGGTGTCAAGGGTAGTGTTTTAGAGAGGGTGCAAGGGGCAGTAATTCATACGAGAGAGCTGACAGTTCTTTGATGTGAAAATGATGCCCTGGTTTTTACTCTAGGGTGCACAACCGAAGAAAGATTACACTGTTTAAAAAGAGAAATTTAAACCCAGATGATAATAGTAACGAGCCAAGGAGACGAGGTAGGGAAGTCAATTTTACATCTAGAAAAGCAATCTCTGAAGGCCTTGTGCAGCCTGTTGAGCCCAAGCAAGTGAAACTAAGCTCCTGATAAATCATTAATCATGGGTCTTCGCAGCTAAAGACAATAATTCCCTCGTAGGGTTTCATTATTGCCGACCCCCGGTCCCGAGAACTTGCTGTGCTCCTACATCCGGAGTGCTAGGAGAGGCCCTGGGCTCCCCAAGTCGTGCCTTGCTCTCACCAAGAACTCTAATGACAGGGGAGAAAACAAAACCCAACATCATCTTAGCTGGTTTATTTACAAAGAGATGTGAGGCACAGATTGCGGCTTGAAGTCCCCCTTGTTATGTTTTATTTAAAATAAATAAAAGTACATCCGCGCACACAACCGGGATGTAAAGCAGGCCGGGCTGCCCTTCCCTGCTGTCCTTCCCGGCCCATCCCCGCTCTGTCCCAGCCCCCCTGCAGGCAGCCCCCCTGCCCTGCCAGCCCTGCCCTCGCTTCCTACGCTGCGCTCCGGAACGGACACACGGTGCGTTTCTTCCAAACGCACCAGCTGGTTGAAAGCCTTCCTTTTCTAACCAATGGCCTGGGATTATTAACACGCAATTAAAACTCCGATCAGAGCACCTTAATGAGACTTTCACTTCTTAGCTATGGGAGCGGATTTCAGAGGAGTGAAGTGATCGGTTAAACCATGTCTACAGTTTTCAGACTACATAAATGAGGCTTTTACATAATTCAGTTCAACTTCTTTTGGTATTCAGAGGCTTGAACTCGTTATCCTCCCGCGTGAAGGAGTCACCAGGACGAGGGCAGTTTCGACCGATGAAACAAGCAAAGAAACCCTATTCTAAGGGTAAAACCGTTTCAGAGTATTTGCTAGAGAGCAAAGGCGTCTCTGGGGTGCTGCTAGTGGTGTGTTTCCCCCGTGCACACACCAGTCAGGTGGTAGGGCTCCTTCTTCCCCACACTCAGCTTTGGCAGCCTACTGAACTTGCCAGAAAAAACGAAGAGGTCCCTTTCCCAAACTTCCATTCTTTTTGCTAGCTCAGACTCAAAATTGCCGTTCACAGTCCGTATAGAGAAACGTCCACGCAGCAGTAATCGGGCAGAGGACAAAACGCATCCTCAAGGCAACCAGGGAAGGCTCTGAAAACCTTCAGAGTACAGAAACAAACAAATACATTTCCCAGTGCAGATTTATTGTGGCTTCCGTCTGTTTTGCTGAGTGCGAGTCAACCAGAACACGAACTACCGTCTCGTTGTGACAGTGAGCGGGTCCTAAAAATTACGGATCGAATCTAAGTTTCAGGAGCAATTGAAAAAGTGTTCAGACACCGACCCCGACCCCGAGCCTTCTGGGTACCGCTTCGTGAGCACCTCCTCCCCCCACTCAGGGGTCACTTGCTTTCGGAGACCCGAGGGGATGCCCGGGACGCGGCCCGTTCCCCCCCACGGCCCCGGGGGCACCGCTTCTCCAACCTCGGGTCTTCCTTAAGCCTCCGCTACCAACACGCCCTCTGGTCAACAGCCAGCAACTTCGCAGCCCCGAGTCTTTCGGAAAATCTGTTTCTCAGGGTCAGGTCTATTTAGGACACAACGCTGCCCTTCCTTCATTATACTTAATATAAAACACCAAGAAGATGTTATTTGTTGTCGAACTAAATGGAACATATCACCTCTAGTTAAATTTATAAATTATATTATGCTGCTGTTCTGGCTTTGTTTTTCATATTTTTTTTTTTAAATTTGAACAAATCAATTACATTAGCCATATGGCTTGATCGTATCAGCTAATTTCCATTTTTGTGCAGTAATTGTTGTTTAGACACTGACAACATATTAGTTAAGGTGTTTAGCAAAGATCTCTCCAGTCTTGTCTTATTTGAAAGAGGATAGAAATGACAATAAATACCACAAGAAAAGTCATTAGACCATTCCTCCCCTTATTTATCACTTTCTGTGCATTTAAGGAGTTCACAACAGCGGTAGATGAGCTGCAGCCTAATTTACACTTCTGGAATCGAGGCCATGAGACCATCAGGCTTTCAATTCAGTTTACTCCAGTTTGTAATGATTTGCTTAAAAAGAACCAGTTTTTGGCATGCAGCAGGTAAGTAGTAATTTTTCTTGGTTATTTTAAAGGTATGTGGTATTGAAAGAGTACAAGTGGTTTCACTTTGGCATTTGCACGCTGCAAATATAAAACTTCACCCCTCAGTGATCTTTATACTTTGTCCATTAAATGTACTTACTCATTTAAATGAGAGTGTATTTAACTGCTCGACAGATGGTTTACAGTGTGCACAATTATAAACCACGGGTTTGTGTACGTTGACATATTTTAGACTCCAGATTTCCTGCTTCCCTATATGTTTTTGCAAGCAGTTTATTTTTTTGTTTTTGTGCAAAATACTAACACAGGTGGAGAAGCAGTCTGCAATGCATTTGTTCTGCTATCAGAGATCCAGAAAACAGTCCTTCAGGCAATCACCCTAATTTTCTGACAAGGATTTTAACTACTTTGGCACTTCAGATTTTTAGAGTATTCTAAGAAACATTCTGAAATGCTCTTCAGCACACTGGGGTTTTAAATATTTGACAGGCATTTTTGGTCATGTTTGCTTTATTGAGCAAATACTGAAAAAAAAAAAAAATCTTGGCACCACATCAGCAAAACTGAAGCTTTGACTAGGCAATGAGAGCTGGCCATTTTTAAAGCTGTTTTATACTACAAGTGAAAGTACAAGTTTACCAAAGAAGGCAGAAAGTTAGAAAACACCAAAACTGAGGCTTGCATTACAACCTGACTACCTTTTCTGCAGGCCTGACTCACCTGGGCCCTGAGGAGCTGGTGTTCCCTCAATGATCAGCTAATGAAGCCCGTGTGTTTGTCTTGCCCAAGTAGGGCTTTCAGCAATATTTCTCATGTCAGATTCTGACTTTGTTAAATACAGATTTGGGAATTTTCTGACCAGACTGTCTATGGTTCTCTTCACTCCTATTGCTGCTTACCTCACAAACATTTACAGATTAACCCTCAGAATGACTCTACAAAATGAGGATTTAACTCCATTTTATAACTGGGATCCCAAAGATCAGAGATATGTGAAATCTGTATTCATTTTGTATGTCCTATGGAAGATACTGAGCTGATAATTTTGGTGTGGTTAGCAGTTATTTACTCATTGCTTTGCAAAACAAAATATTGATTGTGGTTTGAAATCCTTAACATGGAAAATGCAACTTGCAATCAATTTTGGAAAGCTGGATTTTAATGTCACGCTTAACAGTGTATGGAAGTCCTATGGAAAGGTGGGTGTTGAATTATATTAACCAAAGCAGCATTCATCTATCTTATGAGACCATTCCTTCTCTTGCTTCACAAAGCATTTCCAGCATCATTGAACTTCTCCAGCAAGAGGCTGAGGTTTTACCAATATCAGACTTCAACTATACAGTCTTGAGCCCCTTTCAGAGGAATTTGTATCTGCCCTGGATGAGTTCAGTCATTCAAGCAGCAACAGACATTATGATTTTATTCTCCATGACTACATCATAGTGTAATCATGGCTGGCAGAGCAAGGTGAGATAAAGCTGCATTAATAAGTCTAAACCTGTCAGTTCCCATGTTCCAAATACTTGATTTTCAATTGTAACTTCCTTTTGAAAGAACTCCTTGCATCCCATTTTCTGGATTAAAGAATCAGTAAATGATGAACTATTTCCCCAGGAACCTTCCACTATGTACCACCAGTAGCTGGAACCATGCTGGGTGGACCTGTTAGGGAAGCAAGCAGAGGGGAGTGGCATACATACTGCTAATAGGAGAAGGACATCAAAGTTAAATTGACAGTTCAAGAAGTGAGACTGCTGTAAAGGACTCAGACCCTTCTCCTGATGTTTACACCAACTCTAACACCTTCTGTTCATGTTAGGTTTTGCTCATTCCCTTCCTCCAGCGCAGTTGCAGACTGTCACTCTTCCTGCTGATTGTCAGAGCTTAGACCTTTCAATTGACCCACATAGTCACTGTGGATCTGATCTAAACTTCAGTGAAACCTCTGGGACTTGAATCAGACTTATCTACTTGCAACTGGGTTATATGATTTAATGGTTTGTTCAAACAAAAAAAGTAAAGGTGCTTTTTTTGCTAGTTACTTTTAGCCACTTATCAGAAATGTGGCTGTGCTTAAAGAGAATATACAACCTGTGGATGAGCCACTGAGATCAGGGGGAAGAAGGGATGACTGGAGATAGTGTAATTTTTTCACAGGCTTGTTTATAGTGTTGACAGACCTGAGTACTGTTAAAACAAACAAGTAAGCAAAATATGGTGTATGATTTCAGTTTATCGTAGGCTTGCTCATTGTCGCTGTGGGGTTTTGATTAGGAACTTAGCAGAAGAAAGTCCTAATGAGCAACAGATTTAAAAGGGACATGAGGGTTTTTTTAAAAAATTAAGTGTGCATTGCTCATGACACAAACCATTCAGCTTGGGGAGATCTCTTTGTAGATCTGTAGTTACATGTCTGTAGTTCTGATAAGGCGTTCAAGGAGGATATAAGCTGCCACAATTCACATTGCACCAAAAAGCACACTGAGGTACTCAGCAATTGTATGATATAGAGCAATCCCATCTCTGATTACTTTCTCTTTGTCCACCCCTTTGTCCAACGTTGGAATACTGTGAATGCATAGATTGGTTTCTCTGGGTTTTGGTCAGAGGGGTTGCTTTGTATGTTCCACAAGGTTTGTTTCACTGGCCAAACCAGGGAAATGTAAACTCTAGAAGAAAGTGTGATTATAATTTGGGAAGAAACATGACATTTTCAGAAGTAAGCATAAAGGCCCCAAAGCTCATCTGTGTATGAGAAGGAAATATGGTCAAGGAACCAACTGAATTCTGTGGCATAGTCTTTCACACAGATCAACAAGCACATTCATTATCCTTAGTGTCTTCCAGATTTACTTTCGGCTACACTTTAGTGTTCATCAGTCCCCACCCACACCACACAACTATTTCAAACATAACCCAGAGATCATTTTATCCATTCAGATTCAAGATCTGGAAAACAGAAATTAGTAGGTATCAGAGCCGTCATTGCCACTCTAGGAGTTTGTCCAACTTTTGGGTTTGGGCAACTGCCATTGGAAAGACTAACATTTTCATTACTCTCATGAGATGGTCAAAAATATTATCTCAAAAATATGAAATTCACATTTCTGCCAGTTTGTCACTTCCTAAATATGTATGGAACATGCTTGAAAGAGGAGAATATTACCAATTGACTTCAGACAAATCAAAATGGGCAAGTGAATGGGATCTTGCATTTTAGTATCTGCTCTGAGCATACATCTGTGTGCTTAATTATGGTATCTTTATGGAGTTGCCTATGACCCATTATCTAAACATATGCATGGAAATACAGGTATCTTACAAATCCATATGAGATAGATTTAAGAGAAAGGGTGAGAATGGAGAAGATGGTTTGGTTTGAAGGGATTTGATGTCTTCAAGAGAAAACGAAGTAATTTTCTTCAAGGAAAGAGGGTCCTATTCTTTACTGTCCATTCTTTCTCTGCTGATCTTTGTGGTCTGTTTCGCATGGCAGAGTCCTAATCCATTGGAAGGGGACTAATCCAGTCAGTTTTTCCTTCTCAGTGAATGAGAAGAAAAAAGTAGGACAAAGGATTCGTGACTCACATTTGCAGCCACTCAACTTCATGGAGTATAGTAAAATTTTAGTAAGCTAAAAGCGAATAAAAGTTGTTTTTTAGACATGCAGTGAATCATTTTTAGTGCCTTATAAAGCATTATTTGGTTGACAATGTCTCTTAAAATATCTGTTTATGAAATGCAGTGTTACTTCATGAAATCTACCATTTTGCTCTGTGAAAAATAGCCCCTTTCTTTGAAAAAAACCCCAACCCAAACCCAAACCAACACAGACTTAGCAGCAGAATCTTTAATGTCAAGAAATGGGCAAGATGTCAGGTTTATGCTGCATCAGAAAGACAGATATATATATTTCATCATTTCTTCTATCCTATTTATGATTGTTGCAATCACAAATAATGTAGCCAAGATCTAATATCTACTTGACCTGTATGTCAAGTAGATATTGCTACATCTTACTCCAAGGGTAACAGCACTTTGTCATACCTATCTCTCTTCCTTGGGTTTTTATCTAATATTTACTCCGTCTACTCTTTAGGAGCCCAAGAGTGTGACTCTATAGAATGCAGTGTTTCCCTCTGAAGAAACTCAGCTGCTGTGCAAAGGCCATATCCAAAACCACCTGAGATTAACATATATGACATACTTCTTATTAAAAAGCTGGAATTCACAACTTTGTGTTTGTGCATGTTACCACTTAGATGGCACGATCCAGATGTTTCGATTGTTTGATTCTGGTGGGTGGCATACCATATGCTATAACATGTTGTAGTGCCTTCTCATATTCTGTAAAAGCACTTTCTGTATTATGATTTGAAACTAAACGTTTGTTTAACTAAAAAAAGATATTTTTTAGCTAAAATTCCATTTAGCTTTCATTAGCTTAATCTCACTTCACATATTAATTTATGAACTATATTAACATTCGTGAAGAAAAAATGTCTTAGCAGTGCAGATAGGTCTGTGTAATTAATTTGTAAATTAAAAACTCAATTTAAGTTCCATAGATCATTTGTGAATCCTTGAATGCTGGATGTCCTGCTTGAATGGGTGATTATGGATATAGGTTCCACAGCAGCTTTTTGGTCAGATCAAGACTTCTTGGGAAAAGTTTTTTGGAAAATTTTTCTCCACCTCCGTCTGTCTCTATCTCCTTATCTTCTATATCATCTCCTGGTATCTTTCTCCTGACAGACCTCTGGACAGCATCATACTAGGCTACTACTAGAAGTTTTCCAGATAAAAACACCGTTCTGTATGAAGTATAGCATATGGATGCTCTTTTGCTCAGCTAAACCATCAATCAACTGTCAAACTATTAAAGAATAATATTCTCTTTTTCTCTTGCAAAGCAGCATGCAAATCTCAGCAAGAAACTTTTCCATCCTATGATCCTTATATTTCACCTGGGGGCTAAATGCGTGAAACTGGTTACTGATAATGACCAAGTTGGGGTACTAAAATGTTTCAAGAATTTTATTTCTACCTTTAAGAACTATCACAACATTTGTATAATCATTCCGGTCTAACTTAAAAGTTATTGCACATTTTGAAGAGGATTTGGAACACCATTTCTCTTTTCTAAAAACGCTCTTTAAATTATCTAACTTCTGGAGTCTTCTCTCTGTAAGGCAGGGATCAGACCCAACTAGTGAAAGAGCTTCTGTAAAAATTTATATTCCATTACTTGAACCCACCAGTAAAAGTGCCTTCTACCACAGGTTGAAAATACTGATCAATTAAAGTAAGAGAAGATAAACTGCTACTTGAGTTTGGTTTGATAAATGTTCATCAGCTATCTAAGAGCAGCTGCTTTCAACACTAGGCAGAGGTAGCTGAAAAACTAAGTTAGGAAGTGTGGCTGTGTGTTGGAGAAGTAATGCAGGTGGGATTTACCATGAGGTCCTTGTGCAGCAATAAAGTGGATGATATTCTGCTTGTTACTCTCTTGGATGTTCTAGTGCCTCCACTACAGATGTGGGATCAAAATCAAGCATGTTGTCAGCAAATACAATTTCTGAGATGCTAGAGATAAGTTAAATGAATTGCATGACCCACTGCCTGACGAGGATGTTAGATGAAGTGCCTGGGGTAATGGAACCTGCAGTACTGAAGGAATATGTGCAAGAAATTAACTACACATGGCATTTTGTACTTTGCCTTTGCTTGGATTGCATGCACTTGGGCTTGAACTCCTTTCCTTTTCTTGCACCCCTCATAACGTATTAACACCCTCATTGGTCATACAAGATGAATAAACCCATGTTTTTTCTGAATCTATTACAGCTGCCCTTCTACGTGTACATAAACAAGCAAACAGGGTTTTGCTGGAAAAGCTGGTGACTATTGCAGTCAACTGAGGTAATACCCTGGCTCAAGCTGTTCATTATAGAAAAAATATTTTTATCTATACTCGACTTGTCAACAGTATCAACACTTGACCTACAAAAAGGTCCATCAGGAACAAAATAAGCCAGGCCCATTAGTGAATCCTTTGATTACAGCCCTTTACAGTCTCATTATACCTGGCCCTGAGACAACATGTTGCAGTGAATCTCTTGCTGGACAGTCAGAGTGACTCATTAGAGCTATATGGCATGAACGCAAACACAAGCAGCATCCTCCCACTCTTTATCCTCCTTTGAGCCAAGGCATGTAGCAGTATCTGCACTGCCCTGTCTGCAGTTCATACAGTCACACTCTAATGACCTTCAAACAAACTAGGGGTGTAGCTCTAGCAGCTCAGTGCCAAGTGTAATTACATGACCCATCCAAAAACCTGGGAAAATAACACCATCTACTGATGGAGCTGATGTTACAGCATGCTGAACACCCTGCTACCCTGACTATGCTGCCAACAGCATCCAAGCCTAATGAGTTTAAAACTAGCTCAAGAGTGCCTCCATTTGATTGCATTTTAGACACATCCTTGAAATTGCCTGCGCTTTCAGATGTTGCTTTGTGTTCCTGTTGGGTGAAATATTCTGCAGTAGTCTTTATTGTTAATTTAAATAATGTAATTGAGTTGCACCTTGCCTAACAAACTAGAAAGATTAATTCATTAAGTTTTCTAAGGTACAGAGTTTCTATTAGGTTTTGATTATTTTTTGGTTATTCTTGGTCCACATATTCAGCACTTATTTCCATGTGGATGAGAGATCTCAGTGATACTGTGAATGGAAATGAAATCAAGTCCCTGATTTGTCTCCTTATACCTGATACAGAATAGGCAGTAGTATATCAATATGGAAAGAAATGCTTCAGTATTGCCTAAGTCTCAGATGAAAAGTGTGAGCTGAGGTTGTGGGTGGATAAACAAAGATTTGGGACATAAGCTGGCTCCACTCTTTCTCTGGGTGGTACCCTGGATGCCTGACCAGAGCCATTGATGGAAATGAAGAAGCTCATCTGGGTGGTTAGAGGGCTACAGTCCGACAGCCATATGAAACCCAGGTTTCTACATGAAGTAGTAGTGGACTCATGTTGAGATTCATTTGGTGGGGGAGAAAATGATTTTGATTAGTTAGTGTGTGCCTGTGTCTACCATAGGATTGTAGTTTAGTGTGCTTCTGCAGAGAATATCCTGGTTGTCTACCTTTTCCTGTTTTGATTTGCATGACATCAGAGCTCAACTGGATTCACTGCAGATGAACTAACTTGGACAGTACCTCCCTCCTCACCAGGCACAAATGGTCATTCAGCCCACGGGGCTGAGCTAGAGCTAACAGAAGCAGAAAGCCCCTGAAATATGTAGGATGCAGCTGTCAGGTCCTAGCACTGTTTATTTGCTCTACTTGTTAATGGGAGGCATGATCTGTGACTGTTGCTGGTGGACAGGCAGGAGGAGAGGTTTCAAAGGATTATTCAAAGCTGTTGGGACTTTCTCTCTTGCTTTCTTATTGAAAACAATTTTTCTGTTGATTTATGTGAAATATTTATCTCAAGGAAATTAAGGGAACACATTATGATATTGTCAGGACAGCATGTTCCTCCCTGCAGGAGACTGTATCACATTATAAAAGAAATATTCTGCTGGTTGAATCATCTGACTTAAGGCTCAAAGTAAGTTAGAAATAGTCTTGAGATCAACACAGCTAACCCAGTATTTAAATAATGAATGTGAAAATAAGTATTTTGCCACACTATTGCGTGTTGTGGGATTCTAGCATGTATTTTTCATCTGAATGCTAGTAGTTGCCATCTTGCTGGAAAGTAAAATCATCTGTGACACTGGCAGGTGGGAGGCCAATGTAAGAGCATAAAAACATTTCTCAGATTTCTCAGACATCTTTCATATAGCTTTAACTATCAGAAAAAAACCCTTTATTATTTGAGCAGAGTTTTAATATAAACTTTGTATTAAGCTTTGCTTAAATAACAAAGGCTTTTTCTTCTGACTGTTAAACCAATATTAAAGCAGGTTGGAAACAAGCTTTCACTTTCTTCCACCAGGTTCTCACACTGCTAGTATACATTTATAACTGTTCCCTGGCCTGTCTCCTTTGTGTGTTATAAACTTCTTCCTTTTACTGTTTGGGTGATACCCCAGCTGAGAGTCCATGGAATTACCTGTACATTAAATGAGCAAAATTAACGATGCCCAGAAGAGATATGCAGGGAAGCCATTGTAACTGCATTATAAAACTGTAGTATGTTTCTTGCTGGTACCGCATAGCTTGGTCACTCTTGCAAACACCGTGTCTTTTGGGTTTTCAATGGACATATCCTCAGTCCTGGGGCAAGCAGAAGAGAATGTCTCAGAGGTGGTTTTGAGAAGAGCAGTGTTAAAGAGAGCAGTACAAAGCCTCCAGTACATGACATAGTAAGGATTTACAAAAGGGTGCAGCCTGCCTGGAGGATGGTGTGCAGGTGCCTATGGTGTTACAAAGGCATTGCTTTCCAACATGATATATTTATCCAGGAAGCCTTAGATGTAGATACACCAGGTTAACTGAAGAATGGGTTAATGAAAGGTATTCTATGGCTTAAAAGAGTACTTCATCCTCATTGAGGAGTGTCAAACATACATTTGGCTCCAGGCTAGCAGATGGTGCAAAATCATTCGGTTTATAGTTGCTTCATTTGCAATTCTTTTTTTGCTTTTGTGGAAAGATGTCTTTAGAAGTAACACTTTATAAGTCTAGTAGTATAGGACATTTTATGAAAATGAAACTATTTTGCATTTATTTTGACCTAGGTATTGCATGGTCTGCCTGGGATTTTATCGTTTAGGTTTGTCATTCTCCTGTTACGTAAAGCTTAGACTGACCCTCTTTCAGTATCAGACATCATATTGTGAAAAGGACAAGACTGTTTTGTTCTGTTACCATTTTATGGGATACCTCTAGTCCCTCCACTATTGTATGTGTATGTCTTCTGTAATTTCATAATTTCATCTCTACAAAACCTGGCTGTTAAAAAGTCAAAAAGAAGTCCAAATTATTATCCAACATGGTGGCTAGAATTTGCATCTCCTAAAATATGTATTAAAATGCAACCCATCATTAAAATGGTGCTCAATTTATGTGTTTTCAGCAGCCACCATTATTCAAACTAGAATCTGGGGAAAGAGACAGCAGTACCGCACTGAAAGGGACCATGCAACCTTTTCTTTCTCTGCCCCCCCAAAGGCCTTTTCCTTAGCTGGTACTTCTAGAAGCTAAGTCAAGCTGCCTTGCTCACTGAATCAAGACCACAAATCCACCATGTTTTGCCTTGGCACAGTCTTGAAAAACTTGATGGATACAGGCCAATATTTTGAACTTCACTTGTTAGGATGCTTTTACCTTAACACTGAACTAGTAATTTTCAGTATTTCTGCACCAAGCCCCTCCCTCTTCTCTTCTCCTTTAGTAGCCCCTGAAGACCTTTTCCTGCTCAGCAGTATGGAAATAGCAGGTGCCTGAGATGCCCTGACATGAGTTCATGACTCCCAGGTTGAAAAGCAAAGCACCAGTCGTGTTGCTAAAAGACTACCTCAGATGTCTGCAAGGTTTTAAACAATTCCAGCTTTGGGGGGGATTACTGTTTCTGTCAGAAAAGTAATTCAGAGTATTGACCATTTTGAAGATGCACTGTGCTACATATAATGCACCTACAGCACAAAAGAATAACCACGCAGAACAAGAAAGTCAAAGTTAAATAGAATCCTTAAAGAATGCACAACATTACAGGAAAATTTAGAACTCAGTATTGTTATGAAGATGGGTATGAGAATCATCCTTTCTTTTGCTTTTTAAAAAGCCAATAACTGTTTCTCACATATACAAATAATTCTGCATAATGCAATTCAGGAGTATTTCTTATGTTATCGTATTTATTACCAAAATACTTGTATAAAACCACGTTGTCTCTGTTTCTTCCCATTATTCTTCTCTTATGAAGAATTTAAGTTTTGAAATGCATTTTTTTTTATATTTTAATTACAGTACCACTCCTCTGAAGCCCCCTAAATGGATGACCTTCAGTCAAATAAGCAGAAAAGGCAGATATTTTTTTCTAATCATAGAAAAATCATTCATCTCTTCCTCTTCTATACAACTCTTCAGCCACTTATGCAAAACTAATTCTGGAAAATTAGAAATTCTCACAATACAGCTGTAAAATAAGTAAGTTGTGTTATCCTTAACTGAAAAATGGAAAACCAGAAAAATGTCCTGGGTCACTGTCCAAAGGCAGATATTTTCACAGCAAAACCAGAAACAACTTCTGAATCCTAAGGGGGTTGTACTTTCTCCTATTAAACATCTTAAAACTGTTTTCTTCCAAATAATCCTAGCAGAAAAAAATAAGGGACAAGGTGTATGCACTCTTGAGAAAATGTGTGAAATCATCTGGGAGATTTCATTTGTTCATGACATGATCTGTTTCCCTTAACTGTTTAGATAACAAGAAAATGTAGCAAAACCATGATTGAACATGAGTATTTGTTAATTTTATTTCTCTCCCTAAGACTGAACATTCATACTTCCTAGTTTAATTTCTCTCATTGTCTGTGAGCTCTTTCCCCCTCCACTGTAAGCTGTCTTTTCAGCAAGTGACCACCTGGGACCCTCTAGAGAGCACTGCGGTGTTGTATCAGCAGAAGTAAGTCATGATAGAGCTGGCGCACCTCTTGCCAAGGACCTGAGCTAAAGCCTAATGAGGTCAATAGGAATCTCAGTTACATATACTCCTTCGCAGAATGCTAGCTCAAGGGATAAGAACAACTCAAAGCATCAGAAGAAAGCTTTAACAGGTGTAAGCAAGGCACAGGCCTAAGCGAGTCCCTTGCTAAAGAAGAAAATGGAATGAGCCACCTGAAATTATTTCTGAGCACAATTGGCAAACAAAGTGTATTTTCTTCCCAAGGCACTTTACTGAAGGAAGTATTCACTGTCTTTTATCCTTTAAAGTCTGGTATTTACAAGTGAAGCTGCTGACTGTCTAATTGCAGCTCACAAAAACATCACACAATCTCATCTAATCTCTCTCAGTTGTTGCTATATTTAGTTTTCCATGGGATAATTTACATCTCCCTGAACTGAATTCTAACTTGGATTGAAGGGAAAAAGAAAAGAGAAAGAGTAAAAGAAATCCAAACATGATTCGCATGCAAAATTTTTCTAAAAAGAAAGGTAAAGAAAATGCCGTTCTGTGAGGATGCAAGAATATCTATCCCTATGCTACATAGAAAAGGTCAACAACCCAGAGCTGGTGTCAGAGACATTTAAAACAAGTGGTAAGTTTTTCTTCAGAAGGGGCACTTTATAGTTTGAGTCAGAACAACTCCAAGTCACATCAAAATTATCCTACATATATAAAGAGCTTTAAATCAGGGAGGATGCATTTTGCAGACATGTCCAGTCTTCTGGTCCATGTGAGAGCCTCACTCAGCTGGCCCTCAGTGCAAGCTCTCCCTGGATGCTGCCTTGCACCTTTGCAGCACCATGTTCTGGCTTCTCTCTGGCTTTGGACAGTAGAAAGCCCAAACTCTGGTTATCCAGCGTTGAGGACCAAAGCTGTAAAAGGAAACTCATTGCTGGTAACAGCTGTATACAAAGCAAGAAACAGTCCCCGGTGGGTAAAGGCAGGGATCAGTTCACACCTTCACTGGCAGTAAGGAATTACTTTTATTGACCAAGGCTACATCTTCAGTTCCGTGACTGAAGAAAAGCTTTCTACACTTGGATCTTTCTCTGTATAGACGGAAGAAGATCACTACCTCAATTAAAAACATTTTTTTTAACCTTCAGTTCCTGCCAAGCACCCCACCTGTCTGGGGAAATGCATATGGTGGGAGGAGAGGGAGATGGCATGGCAGGGAAAGGAAAGTGGTACATGAAGGATTGCCTTTAAGCCTTCGGGTATTTTCCTGTGGGACAAATACTTCACCCAGCAGAACATGCCTATGTGTGTGTGGGAAAGCTGGTGGGGAAGAGAATTTCAATTTCAAATTCCCCTGAGCAATCAAAAGACAGATAAACAGAAATAGCAAGCGGAAACCAAGAGTCTGACTTACACTCAGTTTTGCAATAAAAGATTTTATAGTGGAATCAACCAAGTCTTGTATCAGAATTAAGAATCTAGCTCTGAATGGTTTTTGCTTTCCAAGAATCAAATGCAGTTCATTAGTATTAATAACCTTTCAAAACTGGTTGATTTTTCCCAGGTATCTCTTTCACAGCAGATGAACTTCTCTTGGTTTCATTTGCAAGCCAGTGATACATGTGGAACACACGTTTGAAAAAGTATTTTACAATACAGCAGTGATATGTGCCTGCCTTTTCTTTTGGAACATATGTTATCAGTTTGCTTCCTGGCTGTATGTGTGGTATTTTTAGATATTCTAACTATCCATTAAAAATCTAGACAAGCCCTGGGTCGTTTTCTTTTTCAGGTGCTGATTTTTTTCCCAGTAATCTTGATATGATTATTATTCACTCACTCTTATCCCCTTGAGAGTAAAATCTGATTTATGTGAGTTTATTTGCTAGCTGAAATTAGGTAACGTATGGTTATAAGGCACAACAGGCTGGAAGATTAAATATGCCACATGGAGAATTATTGCAGCATCTTTATTTCCTCTAAGTTCATCTTTGACCATTAGTGTTACTGAAATTAATATTTTTAAAGATTCTGTTTTATTTGTACTTACTACTGCCGTAAGGCAGCATTCAAAAGCAAACTTACTTTTTCCAACACAATTGTGATGCATTGATGCCTCTTGCTGTGACAGCTACAAAAATTACTATATAGCATTGTCGGTGTTCCACTTCACAATACTTCAGCCTCCACCTATCCTTGTTTTGCTGGTCTTCTTCCTCAATAATGTTACTCCTAATTCTTTCATCAGAAGTTACTGACCCACCAGTTACTTTAACTTTATTCTCTTATGAAGACTAAATCTGAACCCTCTTAGGATACTCTCTAGTGCCATATGTTGTTCAAGACTTTTTCTCTGACAGTTCTTGAAACGGAAGTACAAATGTAAAGTGTGGAGGCTCTTCCCATAGTAGTTCCCTGAGATAATAGTTCCCTTAGAGAACACTGTGTTTAATAACTGGCTTTTGAAATGATTTGGTATGCTTTTTCAGGAAATGCAGAAGGCCTAGTGCAGCTTTATTGCATAGGAGCTCAGTCTGTTGACCATAATAGGAGTTCCATTTTATGGGCAAAAATGCTCTTAATGACACACACAATTTCAACATACACATTTGCTTTTGATTAAACTTTGTAACACATCGGTACACCCATGTAGAACTGACATTTGTCTTTATGAATCTCATGTAAAATGACACTTTGAGTCATGCATAAGGAATTTACAAGAAGAACATGACAAAACAATGTCCTTTTTGTGAATAGAGCCCATATTGTATGCTTTTATTGCTTTACCAGTAATACATAATTAAATATGTCTACAAAGTCTGGCTTTGATCCTGGGGCTTTCTTCCATAGTTTTAAGCTAGATACAGTCCCTGTATCCATGATATGACTGCATAGTAGGCAAGGTTTATGTTCAGCCTGTATTTTTAAAACCAGCTCTCTTGTGAATTCATTGTTCCTTAAACATAATCAAAAAGAACACTTTAGAGCTACAATGACATTAAGATTTTAAGTTAAAAGGTCCAAGAAGAGAATAAGAGTGGAATATGGTTTCAGATGGGCAGCAGCAGATGGGATACAACTTAAAGAGCAGTTCACAGTTGCTAAAAAGGCAGTGCGTTCCATGGTAAATGCTGCACAGCCAGGCTGAGCTAACTATTCAGAACCATCAAAACAGCTTTGCTCCAGGGGCTCTTTCACTGACACGAAAGGTGAAGCACATCCCCAGTGACGTTATGGAAATGCTGAACAGGGAAAAGAGAATTTGTAATTATGTAGAAATTGAATGGAGGATTCATCAAAAAATGATTTTGCTCATGAATCTTCATCCCTTCCACGTCATTATTCTACCAAATTCTTTCTAGACTGGAAAAATAATGACACTTATTTTGGTTTTAGCTTGTCCTGAGCAATCTCTTGACAAAGACATTCTGATGTCTTTCAATTTTGATCAAAGACAACTAATTCCATCTTTTCACAGTGAGAAGTAGTTTAATTTTCAGAAGTATTTAGCATCTGGAGTTCCTTCATAAAACTTCTGAAGATAATAAATATCCATTTATTTTCCTGACAAAACTTAGTTTCCAGTGTTTCTGTTTTATTTTGTTTCATAATATTTACTTTCCAAGGCTGATTGATTGTAACTATTTGATTCAGAGTTCTAGAGCAACCAATGTCACCTAGAAAATTTTCAGATGTCTGTGTAAGACACATGATCCTCACACCTACACTGGGTGCAGGCATTGCACAATATTTACTCCAAATTTCTTGTTTTGCAAACACTCCTAGTAGGAGAGTCAAGAGAGCAAACAGAAGCAAGGATGTGAATGCTGCTAAGGAGAATTTGCCCAAGTGCTGGTACATCTGCACAGTCCCCCTGTTGTCCCATATTTTCAAGACTGCAGTGTCTTACTTCTGACTTTAGAGATAGCCAGACTGCTTATGGCAAGGTGAGGAACATGAAAGGTGACAGCAGTTAAACTGTGTAGGAGAGACATTTATGTCACATGCATAGAAAATGGAGACTTTTTTTTATCGTTATAGAGCTTATTCTTCTCATTTGGTCAGATGGGTGGGAAGAACCAGAAGTTAGGGATCTCAGAAACACCATCACAGGCAAAATGCTGAATTTTCCTAGTCTGCTTTTCCTTCCAGGAAGAGTGTGAGCGCTCTTAAGGAGGATCTCAGATTCCTCAGAGCAGCAGCCTTCTCACAGAGAACCTTTACCATCATGGCCTCTTTGTACTGCAGGAAATTCAAGAGTGTTTGATGAAGTTAGTAAAACTTTCATTTGTTTTTTGTGTTCAGGGTTCAATGTTCAGTTTATGTTCCATGTTCAGGACTAGTTTCTAATTTCCTCTGGAGAGACAACCCACAGTAACGGCTGTATTGGTCTATGGCAAAAGCTGGAGCCTAAAATAGTGCTGAAGGCTAAGCTTGCCGGGAACCTGATGGCAGGAGAGGAAACACAAATGAATAACTGAAAATTAATTCATGACTCCAGGAAAACACCTGAATTTGCACTGTTAAACCCATCAAACTGTCTGCATATGAGTTTTAGTCTTCATTTTAAGTACCGCAAATAGTACTCTGTACAGCTAAGGTTTCTAACACCTCCTAGAAGTCCTCATTGTCCATTGTCCCTGATATTCAGACTTCCACTGTTCACACCAAATGCTTGTGTATCTGCCTTTGACCAATGTTTGAAAATTTTAGCACCACAAGTTAAGCTGTTACATTAATGAAAAATGTTGCTTTTCCCAAAGTAAAAAATAAAACTCCAGTCTTAAAGCTTCTCATTGGACGAACAACTTTAAGCTAGCAGAGGAGTTGTCCTTAATTTAGGGATGTTCTTTTCCCCAATTTGTTTAATAAAGAAGCCTTTTATTTCACAGATCCTGAGTGGCAATGTGTGAGGGCTTAGAAAATACATTTTCTAAAGTTCTATCTGCAGTGAACATGCTCCGCCTCCCTATGGCAGATGTGCTCACTGCACTGCATCTGTACAGTTTCAGAGGGGGTTTGAACATACTTTCTCCTTTCGTTGCAATTGTCTGTAGCTGTAATTGTGAATCATGTGGATCCAGGCCATGGAACTGAGATGTGGAACAAAGTTTCTCTTGAATTTCCAAGTTCCTAGTCTCTGTGAAGATAGCATGGGACAGAAAGTAAGATGACGTGGGAATACTTATGTAGGAATTTGTGTCTGAGAAGGAATGTTTGAAGTAGGGTTGTTTGCAATGCCAAGAAGATTAAATTAAAAAAAAAATTCAAATCTTCATGCTTTTCTCTAGTTTTCCTGATAACCTATAAGCATTATAATGCTTAGTTTCTTTTACTGTTTTCCCTTTCCATCTACATTGGATCTTTGAGGTATAGCCAGAGCAACCTGTTATGGCACAGTGTTCCCTCCTGACTGCATTTCCATCCTTTTTCTGTGCTCACATTCTCCTTATTTGTGCTTTGTTTTATTGGATTTGCAGTGTTTTTAACTTTGTTAAATCCTCAAAATAGGGATCTTCTGTTTATCACTCTGTTACTAAATGAATAAAATTCGTTATATTCCTGATATAGTGGGAAACCATCAACAACTTACAATCTTTTGACATTTTAAGAGAAATAGAAGAAGCCATGTGACCATTCTATTTTTAATAAATCCCCTTATGAAGTTTCTTAATTCTATAGGAAGCTGCTCTTGGGGTTATTCCCTCTAATCTCCTGAGCAACCAGATTATTTGTATGTTGCAATACCACCTTTATTTTTCAGTGTGCAGCTTTCTTTTCCAATGTTCTTCTTCAGTTTTATCTGGATGCAAAATGTTCAGATCTCTGCTTCCAGTACTATTATATTGATAAGCTTATCCATTCACATGAAAACTGTGTCAGCCTTCACATCTTGCATTTCTTCTGTTAAGTGAATATCTTCCAGAGTCCAAGGGATGCTGAGGTACCCTTGCACCCCTCCTTCACATCATCTGGAGAACTGTCTGACTCTGTGGTCAAATTTCTCCCTGGGAGTTTAGGCACCATTGTCACAAGTACTTTTTCTTTACCTTCTTCTGCAGCAAAGCTATTAAAGGACTTTTCTTATTTCATAGACTTCAGAATTTCTCATAACTCTTGGTTCTCAGGTTTTGTGGGAAGGAGGCCGGATGCTGGAAGCCATCAGTGAATTTAGAGATGACTTCTAATATATTAATATGTAGGTAATTTATTCCCATTACTTTAATTAAAGCTATCTTTCCTCTTTTTAATATCTTACCATACTATGTACATACAATGGCCATGAAATATAAAATGTGATAGGCTAAATTTTGCCTCGGAAAAGGAAAAGCAATAGACTATTCAACTGAGAGATACATTATGTAGTGAGAAGCACAAGATTTAATACTAGCAGTATAAAAGAAGCTGCACATAAAGTTGTCTCCTTCTTCATAGAAATATGAGCCCAGAAGCAGCCTCTGTGACATCCTAACATTAGCCACTGAAGTATGTCTACAGAGCATGAAGGCTAAATAGTTGCATTTCCAGAAAGACCGTAGTTTTCTCAGAGGACACAGGTAATTTTTTGTTGCACTAATAGCTGGCATTTAAAATTAAGGAGAGTTTAAGAAATATGGAGCAAAACCTGAACTAGGTACTTCTGTAGGAATATTTATTTTGTAAAGAATGTAAACATACCTGTGATTTATCCTAGATAACTCACACTAAAACTAATAGTTAAGCTTTGATCTGGTATTTCTTTGATAGAAAAAAGAACTCTTTAATTTGAGTGTGGATATTTCAAAGTGAGTATTTGCAAACTCAGAAAAAAAGACCTTTTCATTAGTCCATCATTTTGGAAACAGTCACATTAACCCACAACCACATACAAATACAAAAATCCTAATGGGACTATTTTCTTACTAAGCCTGTAATAGTTTACATTCACCTAATGGCCTGGGGTTATAAGCAAACTACTCAATTAGAGAATTTAGGCTGGTTGCCCACATATTTTAGAGCAAATTATCCCTTCACAAATGCAGAACCCCTATATAAAACGCCTAAACAGTATTTCCTGTTAAAAAAAGAAAAAAAAATACTATTCCCTAAATTCCCACCTTAAGCCCACTAAGTATTTCTCTTTATGCTAGTGTAGCTATTTTATGGAGAAATATTTGGTTTTGCCTCACATACCTCAATCTAGACCCTGTTCCTGGAATGTTTTTAACCTTGCAAGCAGCTAAGAAATGCTAATGTAACTTTTTTCTTTCCTTTTTTTTTTTTTTTTAACTTTTTCTTTTTTATCCTCAGAGTAAGATTAAAAAAAAAGAAGAAAGTGATTTCTCATTTTCCCTATTGGTGATACTGGGACACAGAGGTCTTCTGAAGTCCTGGCATTTTGAAGCTCCTAGGATAACAGATCTTCCTCTTATAAGGGCACTCGGAATTCTGAGTTATCTTTTAGCACTTACTATTTCTTCTACTGCTTCTTTCATTTAAGAAAGAGGTTGATGCTTTCATCTTATAAACACTCGTTAAAAGTTCCTCACCTTGTTATGCCCAGCTGCTGCTCCTAATTGTATGCAGCTGGGTGGATCTTTGAATTCTTATGTCAAAGACAAAGATCTTACAAATACAGTGAACCAGATATCAACTCCTCATGACACATCTGTTCTGAAATGGAGATGTGTAGTTTTGAACGTGCACTGGGGATGGATGTCTCCCTTGTAGTGTTTGACCACAGCAGGGTAAGTCTGCTCGGGCCCAGAGTGGGTGATCACTGTTGTGAGCTCAATGGCACTAGTATAGTTTTGGTCTGTGGGTGGAGTGGTTCCCACCTCTTTTCTTCCTGCTCTGCCACCTACTTAGATGGTCGTGTGAAATGACTTTCTGGGAGATGCAGTATGAGCTGAAGAAACTTCTGGTTGGTGGATCTGTAAGTAGATGAGACACAGACCCTTTGGGTAATGAAAATATTTTATGTATGAGCCATGAGTACTGTCACAATTATGAGCATCAGTGAAGTACCCTTTCTCTTGTTTGAGATCTGGGGTAAAGAATGAGGGTGCTGCCTCTTACCCTAGGGTTTTTTTGGAAACATACGAAGCCTTTTTCCACTATTTCAGTCAAGACAGAAGCCTTGTCCTTTAGCACAGAGCTTGTAGATATCCTTACACAAAATTCTGCCCAAGTTGAAGAGCTCATAGCATTCATCTGAAGATAGAATTTAGATCAAAATGTGGAAAATGTATGCAATGTAATTTAATAATTGAAAAGCCTTTTGATAAAACAATGAGATATTGAAAAAATATTTGAATGCCCAAAGAGAACTTTGGAGCAAACGAGTCTACCATTTTTGAGGTTTAACATTTGCAGTTCTATCTGGCTCCCCTCAATACTTTATGTAGTCTATTCATCCTTATAAGTAAGAATCTATGGGATTTCTCCACTGTGGCACCCACTGCAAGCTGTCACTTTGGAAGGCATGTGTGTTATTAAATTAGATGACCAGAACAATCTCCTGCACCACTGCAAAGCTCAGACAATACAGAAGCAATGATAAATAAAAAAAACAAACCCCAGGCGCTGTCTTGCAACTCTACAAGTCTGTAAAAATCATGAAGGGCAAGAGTAGAAAGAATGGATTGAAATTATCAAGAAATAGGGAGTTACGTGTTACAGAGGTATCAGAGGGAATCAGGTCTCCGTTCTGCATTATGTGTGGGCCTCTACAACTGTTCAGAACCCTAATAAAGTTTTGGGGAAGCATGCAGCTAAAATATCCCATTTAGACGCTGGTGAAAGTTTAAGATCTATTTTTGTGCAATACTCAAAGAACAGAGAAGGTGCAAATTCTAAATTAAGAAAAACATGTTAAAGAATGACAGACGACACCAGTGTAATAAAACAGTCAAGCACACTGTGAAGAAGCAAATAATTATTTTAGAGATATATAAATTAACATAACAAATAGATGTCAATGCACATACTTCAGAAAGTAATGCTAAAGAAGTGTCTTCAGGAGAGCTTTAAAACCAGCAGACTGCAGGTGGCTATTCTATGTGCAGGGTGTCAATAGCAGTTCTACCAGTAGGGAAGAATATAGTCATGAAAATTCTTAACATCACCAGGAAAAAAAAGGCAAATATTCTTAATTTTCTCAAATGTGCTCCTTAAGCAGAATTTCTTCTACTAAGATGGAATTTCCTTATTAAAAAGCATGGTAAATGATGTTCAAAGCTAAGAATAATATCAAAGGAATATGAAAGTATTTCAGGACTCAGGATCACACCAGAAATTCTGGAGCTAACTGGGTAAAAACAAAACGCCCAATCTCTCTGTGTGATAGAATTTGATTAAGGTTTATTGGCTTTTTACTACAATTTCCAATTTGACAGGCCCCACTAAAGCTAAAATTGAATTTCATATACAAAGCTTATGTGGTTATGTTTGTTATTAGCATTGTCTCCCTAGAGATATTTGGATTTTGTTTAACTGAAAAATAAACAAGTTAAATGCCGAATTGCCTAGCTGAGACAGTTATATGATGTGGTCTTTTCCTTTCATTATAAAGATTGTGAGGTTTGGGATACATGTTTAGGAGTTTGTGGTTACTTTACTTTAAATCTAATACTGTGGACTTATAATGTTTTTGTTCAATGTTCTGCTCTTTTCATATAAAGTTCTGTGTCCTGGCCAATTTATGGCCAGACTTATCCAATAAACAAGTTTGTAGGAATGCATTTATAGATTGTTAGAAATATGTGTGGTGCCTGCACTTTTCTCAGCAATAATGATTTATTTTTACTGTTAATTTTTAGTTATATTGCAACAAAACAGGAAAATAATTTGCATATAACAGAAGATATTTTCCTAAAAATAAAATAAAAAAAACCCAGGAAGATGCATATGGCTAGATTAAAAAAATACCTAATGAGTATGGGTGGATTTCTCTGCTCTTGACATTGAAAAAGACTTAAGCCAAGCTCAAGACATTTTAAAAAGACTTGATTTTCAAAGGTTGGACAATTAGTGCATTCTGAAAACCAGATCCCTTGCAGTATCTCATCTGAGCCCACAAGACCTTTCTGAAAGTTTTCTTGGTAAATCAAAGAGTAAGCAAAAAAGCCAAATAGGAAAGCTTATGGTTTGTCTATACATGTATCAGACAGATATAATTTAGTACATTACAGACTAGGAGGTGGAGTTGCACTGGAAGCTTCCAGGAATGCCAGGATGCAATTTGCTAGTTGTGGGTCATTCAATCAGAAACCAGAGACAGCAACAAACTGTTTGTGAAAATGAAGACAGATTTTGATGTTTTGAAGAACAAACTGGTAGGACAGGCAGCTAATAAAATTGGAGTAAGTTTCCATTGTACATCAGGTTGAGATATTTGGAATTAGCATCTACATGTCTGTAAGTGAAGATAATCAATCACTGTGTAAAACTACTACTCTTCGTAAATAACTGAATTTACTGACAAGCATAAAGTGTTACAGCAGTTTTTTTCTGCTTTTCTGGCATGAAAGAACAGATCTAGTACTGATAGATACATATTACTTAATAAAATAACCCAGACTTAACAAAAAGTATATTTTGCCCTAAGGCAAAACTCCTAGACTTCATTACTTCTTATTTCTATTTCCTGGTAACCTTCTGTAGTCTCAACAGGACTCAATTTGATGTGCTGCTTGTGCTGCAGAATAAGCCTTTTCTAATGCATTTTATTCTGGTTTATTTTGCCTAAAGAACTGAAGTTATATTTAAGATTATTCTCTTTCCTCACATCTATTCTGCACTTGACCTTTGACTCATTACATCTTTATCACTGGCCTCACTTTTCACAGGTTGATTATGGGTCCATTGGCTGATTATGGGTCAGTTTATGACTAGAACCTGAAGAGTACCCTAAATATGTGTAAAAACCCCAACTCAGTGCTCTGAAATGACAGTTACCAAATGTGTTTTTAAAATTCAAGACATATAAATTTTATCTAAGCACCTCTATGTAATCAAAGCAGGCTTGGAATGACTTTGAATCCTATCATTTGAAGTCATCAGGGTGATTACAGTAAAAGTTCTGCTTCTTGTCCATCTTCTATATATATTTAACGACAGGGAATTTATATGTATTTAAGATAGGGAATAATTTTTTACATCCTTCTAATATAATTCATTCAAGCTCTGTTTCAGACATTCATTAGTTTGATATACTACAAGAAATAATGTTGCCTGGGAGTTCTGCATGTGAAAGGGTTGTAAATTCAGATCTTAAATTATCAAAAGTTGAAATTGTCATAGCTGTAGTAAAGGACACTCAGTATCTGAAATACGTTCTGAAATTCTGAATGTTATCAAATTTCACATTCTTTGAAAAGTTTTTTGAAAATTATGTGTGAAAAGACTAACAGAGGTTATACCATTAAACATGAGCACAAAGCAACTGTTCATTGTCCTTCAGCTTGCTAGATACATACTTGCTTTCAAGGGGAGCACTAATATTTGTCATCTTTAACTGAATGAAGTCACAGATACTTTTACATGTGGATTTTATTATATGAATTGGTTTATAAGCCTGCTATTTAACATGATTATATGAATTATGAACTGTGATTTTATTTCTTTTATAATCTCTGTAGAGCTTGCTATTATTTTTACATGTCTATGTCTGGCATTAGGCACCTTTGAAATTGTGCCAGAAATATTTATTGTCCTATTTCTGGCATTCTGGGACCCTGTGGTTCTGTTTGGTTTCCAACCAGAACAAAGCTTATTAGCAGATCCAGTTCTTTGTACTTTCTTGAAAACAATTTAATATGTAAATTTAATAGTTCATTAAAGTTAGCTCTTGTGACAATCAGGAATAGGAAATGCATTCAATGTAGGTAATGTTCTATCTACCATTTTGCGCAGTTATCAAAAGCAAAATATATGTACTAATTAGAACTTTCCTTCTCATTGCTTGTCTCCTTCAGCTTGACTAATAAGAAAGCACTAAAATGCAGTCAGGTTGAACAGAAATTCCTGCACTTGTCTGTGCTCTGTACACACACACAGAGCACCCTGGAAGGGAGGTTTGCTGCAGTAAGAACAGCACGTTCTCGTTTGCCCCCTGAATCACATTTACTTGGTTCCAAATTCCATTATTCTTAATCAAGTAAAAATTCTCTTAAGGTCAGCTGAGTTTCATGCAAATTACTTTGTAATTTGGCCTTCATTTGGCTGGGTTAGTTCCCACTTTGCCCAGTAGGCACAACCATATTAAAAAGGCTACTGGAAAGAATTCTTTATTTTATTTAGCTTTGAGGAAATAGATGTTAATAAAATTTAAAGATGTACTTAAGTGTTTATTAAAGAGGAGTAATCCTGTTGAATCAGAGCCCTAATTTGTTTTAAAACCAAACTGCTTCAGAAAGCAAAAATAATATAGTCGACCAGGTATTAGTACAGCTCAAATACTTTCAGTAAGAATAATCATGTTTTCATTTGGAGATTGCAGAAAATTGATTAAGTATTTTTTTTTACAGAACATTGAGCTATTGTTTATACAGTCATTTTTCTAACTATAAACATGTATTACTCATTATAACCTTGAAAGAGTCAGAAGCTTGAAGTCATGCCCATCAGGGACGGGAATGTACTTCAATGTGTGCAATAACTGTTTCTAAATCTTCATACATGATTTGAAGCATAAGTTATCTCAAATAGGGGCAAAACCATGTTTCTGCTTTTTGTGACAATTTCACATCAGGATGCTCCTTGTTTGTTCCTGAGATCTTAATGACAGAATAAACACATGCTCTTCAGTATTTTATAACAAATCACTTCCTGATTCATTGTGCTACCAAAATAACACAAAATTTAATCATGTTCCTAAACATAGTGTCAGAGATTACAGTACTCAAATGCAGATGAGACTGCCATTCCTGCTTTAAGCTTGATGGCCTTTTAAGTATGGAAAAGTTCATGCTCTAGTGTATCAATCAAAAGGTTTAAGACACTAAGATTTTTTTTTAATTATTTAAAGCTTTTAAATATTTACATTTTTCCAAAGAACAATAATCAGTAAATTAATAATATTAATAGTAACAATTGTAATAATAAGTACTAAGCAATAGTAATATAGCAATAGCAACAGTAACAGCAACAATGACAGTAATGGCAATAGCAAGTAATAGTAATAATAGTATTAGTAATGATAATTTTGATTAATAATAATAATTATTATTGTTGTAACGGAAAAGTTGATCTCAGCTTCTTCTGATAATAGTATGCAACCGTTAAAAAATTTTTATATGAGCCATTCACTTGAAATGCTATCTTTTGACCTGACGGTTTGTATGTATGTTTTTGTTGTAGTAATTTATCAGGAAGAGTCAGATGCAAAGGACTTCATGAAAGTCCTTCAGCATTCAAATGCCATACATGATAAAATACCAAAAAGCTCAGGGAATTAGAGGTAACTGTAAGAATACAGCCATCTGACACTCCAAATATTACAGTTGTATCAGGACATGGACAGAGCGTTGGGTGGCATGGTTTAGTGGGAGGTGTCCCTGCCCATGGCAGGGGGCTTGGAACTGGATGATCTCCAGGTCCTTTCCAACCCTAACTATTCTATGATTCTATGATATCAAAAGAAGCATATACTATTACATATAAAAAATTAAATCAAATCATTAATGTATTCCTCAGTGCTGCTGTTGCAGAGTACATTTCTGAAGCACATCTTTCCAAAATACGCCCCTAAAGTCCCCTCACTTCAGAAGTTCCATCCCTTCTGTGTGTTCTGAAACTATTAAAATGTCACAGATTAAATACAATTCATTTGGTTAATCCATTTTTAAGCCTAAGCCTTTCTTTCAGTTTCCAATTTGTATTTGCCTCGTGGCTTCAGGCCTCAAATCTGCCTACCTCACCACTTCCCTTACAAGGGCTCTAAGAGTCCCTTGTAATCTAAACAATTTTCTCCATCTCTTTTGCCACTCCCAGTCTAACTGCAACTTACAATAAAATGAGACAAGAGTCTGCAGTAGTGGCAATCAGTCATGTCAGTTAAAAGTGCAGGTCTGATGTAGTGTTCACTACATACATGTTTACACAAGGAAGCTATTAATTACATATGTATTTTATGCATTGATAAAAAAAAGTTTCTATTTTATTTTTTTCTTTTTTTTAAACGAAGGCTGAATTATGGAGGACACTCAAAACCATGTGTTCATTACTATGTATTGGTCATTTATTAAATGCCAGCATGCACTAATTCCATTCAAAATGCAGAGGAACAGAGCAGCAGAGTCCAGGCCTCGAGACACATGATCTGTCATTGACTCTATTCAGTTTTGGTTTACACTTAACACCTGGCTGCGGTGCGTTCATCTGAGGATGGGATGTAAGGACACTGCAGCAACCCAAACACTGGCATCAACATCATTCCACCAGCGGCAGTAGAGTAGCTTTGCAGCTGGAGAGCAGAGCCATAGTGAAGAGTGCCTGGATTCTGTTCCTAACAGCTCCAGGTTGCTTTAATCGCTGAGGTGCCCACGGAGCACAAGGAAGTGGTCTGAAGTGTAGCTGTGCCCTTGAAGAATCCCCTGTGGTGTACAGCAATGAGCACAGAACAGCTAACTGAAACACAGCAGGGCACAATACCACAGTTTTTGCCTGAGCAATGCAGTGTACAGCAGCACCTTATCTCAAACTGTATGGAGTAACAGCGCAGTGAAAAAACTGGTGAGGTGGTAGCGCAGGCCATAAGACCACAAGACCACAGTCAATAGTGGAATGGGTAGTGGAGTTTGTGATCTTAAAGCTATCTACGTACCTTCATTTGTTGCAATCACATCTACATTTGCAATGTAACCAACGGCTCTGTTTTAGCATTTAAAATTTCCCAGCATCTAAATGAGTTAAACTACATGGCCTCGCTAGCCAGAGAAATCCAAGAGGGTCTCCTTTAAGAGAATGCTGAACATACTTTGGAAGGCTAAATAAAAAAACTCAAGTAAACATAAAATAGCAACATCAAGCTTCTCTTAACCAGACATAATTTTCCTAAGGATGTAGGGGCCCATATATTTATTTAGAAAGATAAACTGGACTACTAGGCTACATATATGCTAACATATATGGGTTACAAATGTTACCATGGGAAAACTCTCCTTGAAGGTAAAACATTCTTAGGCTGGGAGACCAAAACATTTTAGAATAAGCTAATTATTGATTGTTCATTGTCTGTATATAAGGGACTGAAAATGCTAAATGCTTTCCTTGATGCTGGGGAAAATTCTGAAGATATACTCCCCTACTGGAGTGGTAATGCAGAAATCAGGTTAAGCATCAATTCCACTGATAATGAAGGATTTTGAAGGGAATTTATTTAAGAGCTTCAAATACTCTGTAGGGGGCAGTTTTGAACCAGATTAATGCAAATTTTAAGCTGCCTGATTCAAAGTTATGGTTTTATACTCAGTTTTAATACCCTCATGAGGTACATGGGCATCATTTCTTCTTGTAGGTAGATCTTGGCACTGAAGCAAACAGGTAGCTGCATATAACATCATATAACATCACAAGCTGATATACTTAGTCAATGAGTTCAGTAATGGTAGCTAACAATACTTATTATACTTCAATCTAAGCAGTGAATAGAACTTCATGGAAGAAGTCTGCATAAAACCCAGTTCTACAACAGGGCCCAAAGACAGAAGTCTGGGATCCCCTTCTTAATTCTGGTTCAGCTCTGAATCGGGGCAGGATTTTGTGGTGACTTTCAAATGTTTATGAACATTCTGGAGAAGAAAAACAAAGAAGCTTCTTGGAGACATCGGTATTGGCTGCAGCATTTCAAAAAGCCTTTAAATCTTCTATTGTAACGATTTGGGTTTATTTTAAATGAATACTATGCTAGACCATGAAAAAAGATGCTAGTTCACTTAAATCATTGAAGATTTGAACCAGCTTCTTTCCAGCAACATACCACTTAGAAGCATGAAAACCAGGAGTGGGCCATAACTGTATTTCATCTGAAACCAAAAAGGAAGACATCCTCTCAGCAGAAGAACAGTCATTGCTATAAGGATTTAAGTAGATGCGGCAAATGAGTGCAAACTGAAGAGAAGGAGAGGCTCAGTCAGAGAGTCTTTTTGCATTTTGAGAGGAAGGCACAGCCTACGTCTCAATGAAGAAAACAAAGCTGTAGATAGAGATGACCTTTGAAAACAGTAGGAGGGCATTTCTAGTAGAGCCAATGGCTCTGCATTGACTGCCATTATTGTGCTTTCAATGAACTTACTTGAAGCCATGATTCGCAGCCAAAGTTTTTAGCTGCTGATATTGTAACGAGCTAATAATGTAAGGCAGAAAGATTTACTCTGAACACTGGCAGAAGCTAAAAGGATTAATTTCCCAATGTCAAAATGTAAGAACGAATGTCTGGCAGATGATGAGACTCAAGAGAGAGACTTTAAGAAGTCTCATCATCAACTCAAGATGATGAGACTTTAAGCTTTACTGCTTAAAGCTGATTGTGTTGCCTGGAAAGGTGGTGGGATATCTTGTTTGTCCTTCCCTAAAATCCTTGCTATTCTGTTTATATTTGAATTATTTTTAAAATTGATGTACTGGGTCTGGCTGGGATACAGCTGATTTCCTTCACAGCTGTTCATATGCTGCTGTGCTTTGTATTCTGTTACCAAAACAGTACTGGTAAGACAGTGATGCTTTGGCTATTGCTGAACAGCAATAGCACTGAAACTTGCACAGTGTCAAGGCTTTCTCTTCTTCATACTCTGCTCCCTTACTGAGCAGGCTGGAGGTAGGCATGAAGCTGGGAGGGGAAAACAGCCCGGACAGCAGACCCAAATTGGCCAAAGGGATATTCTGTACCATATAACATCATGCTTGGCAATAAAATCAGGATAGCAGAATAAGAAGGTGGGGGGTTTTATCTTCCAGTGTGGACAACTGCTTGAAGACTGGCTGGGCACCAGTTTGCTTGTGGGAGGTGTTATTTCCCTTGCATAACTTTTTTCTTTCCTTCACTTATTTAACTCTCTTTTAACCCAGCTCATAAGCTTTCTTACTTTTACTCTTCTAGCCTCTCCCCCATTCTGCTGAGGGAGAGTGAGCAGGAGGCTACGTGATGCTTTCCTACTGCTCAGGGTCAACCCACCACGACCGGAAACCCCCAACATTTACAGGCTATATCCAACGCCGCAGGTTGAGCTGAGGACACACGGCTTCTGCAAAGGAAGGTCCTCTTCGGGGTACTCTGAAACACCTTCTTCCACATCTGGGCACCTGCTGCCACTTGTATAGCCCTAAGCACCCCACTTCTAACAGCTCTGAGCTGGGCAGTGGAGACCTTGCGAGAAAGATAACGCGAACAGAGCAAGGGTTCTCTGTTCCTCACTCCCCTCGGCATGAGACAAGTGACGACGGACACCAGCCAAGGACGGACGCTTGAAAAGAAAACTACCAGGAGTGAGGGCACTGTTACAATGGCAAATACAGAGCACTGCTTCACTCCAAGTAAGTTCAACAGCTGCCTACGGAAAGCAAAGAGCAGACACCCCCTGTGACCCTCAGGCGACTCAAGCGCCTGCCGCCGGGAAATCACATGCAGCTCTGCGTCTGCCAGCACCTGCTTCATTGGCAGAAGCTGAACATGAGCGACAGGAAGCTGCTGAGGACCCTCACGCGACAGCCGGACCCTCCTGTTCCTACATTTTGGTGTTAAAAACTCTCTTTTCCTGCAAACAAGTATCACAGAACCAGCTGAACGCGCCCCACCCCGGCGGGGCGGCGCTGATACCTTCCAACACCCGCCCGCTCGCCCTCGGCCCGCCCCAGCGACCCCGACACCGCCCGGACGCGCCGAGCTCGGAGGCTCAGCCCGCAACCGCCGCCGCGGCCCAACCGCC
>JAOEHY010031959.1:30922-56712 GCA_025447955.1 Psilopsiagon aurifrons | reverse complement strand
GGGCTCCCGGCGCTGCCAGCGATGCGGCTCAGGCCGCGCGTTTCTGGGTGCTGCAGTGAAGCTAGGCGGCCAGCCGGTCGGTACCCAGCCTCACCGCGGACAGTCGGGCGGCTGCGGGAGCGGACAGCGGCGGGCCGGGGTTCAGTCTCGAAAGTAGAAGCCCCTGGGTGCAGCGTGGGGGCAGCGCTCGCTTTCCCCGCTCGCCCTGGGGCCGGGGGCTTTCCAGGGCGGCCAGTAAGGCAGGCGCCGGGAGCTGAAGCTGGCCTCTGCCGGCATCCTGCCCGCCCGTGAGCCATCACGTTCGCTCCCCGGGCCGCTGACGTTCGCCTTCGCGGGCTTGAAAACAAGGCTAGGCTTCAAAAAGAGCGCCTGACCCACCCACTCTGTGCTCCGCCGCGTCGGAGTCTTTGTGTGGGAGCCCGTTTGCCTATATAGCTAAGGCTTTGCAAACCGTAGGAGCTCTGTGTCATCAGACAGAAACAGCTAAAAACGGATTGAAGACAATTCAGTATCTTGTTCTAACTGATAGGTTCTAGGACAGGCTGGGTAGTGGGTGATGCTCCTGGTTTTATTTTGCGTGTTTCCTTGTCCTTTTATGGACTTCTCATGGTCACTGTGGAAGTTTCTGGGGTCAGTGAATAGTGTGACAGTGTGAATTTTCGGTGGAAACCTTGTGAGCAGAACTGGAGATTCAGTTGGAAAGGCAGAATCTATGTTCTTTGTAATGGTAAATATCTGAAAATATTTACATAAAGTTAACAAAATAGTTTACAAGTATTTAAAGAACTTTCCCTTTTCCTTCAGGGAAGAGGCCTCTATGCAAAGCCTCCATTTCAAGTCTCTTAACTTCCTTTTTTCTTTTAATAGTACTTGTCTTGATGTTATTTTGGTCTTGAATTTCAGCATTTCAGCTATTAAAACTTATTTTAGAGACTTTGATTTTTTTTTTGAGACCTTTTAATCTTTAAACATCAGCAGCAAGCATGAAGGAATTTGAGACTTGACTTGATACAACTGTAATGAGATCATAAAACTATTTTCTTCATCTGGATGGATAGGTTGGTGGATGACTTCTGTAATTGTGCATGATTCATCTCTCTTTCAAAAGAAGCCTTTTTGGTTCTGCTACTCTTACTGTGGTACTTCTGCTTTGCTTTTTGCTAATTAACTTGCGTGTTTTGGGGGCAGAGGAGGTGCTATCAGAATAGTATTTTGAGAGCCAAATAAGAAAATTGGTAATGTTTTCTTAAGCTTCTGTATTGTGTTCTTTAGCACTTCCGTTGTCTATTTTAAGCCCAGGGCTAGGAAATGTTGCAGCTATCTTATTTGTGTATTAGAGCAGTGATAATGTTTGTGCAGCAGTGACTGGAAGAAACAGCTCTGCACTAAAGTAATGCAGCTTTTGGAAGGAAAAAGTACTGTGCAGTAGTTTGATGGTTAAAGCATGGGAAGGAAGGAAAGAGACTTTTGGAAGGAGGGCTCTTACCATGA
This sequence comes from Psilopsiagon aurifrons, assembly GCA_025447955.1. NCBI lineage: Eukaryota > Metazoa > Chordata > Aves > Psittaciformes > Psittacidae > Psilopsiagon > Psilopsiagon aurifrons. The sequence goes on along the minus strand of JAOEHY010031959.1, from coordinate 55,221 downwards.
ACAGTAGGATTTTAGTGGTAGGTATGTGGTGTGGCAGGTGAGGGGGATCTAGGACAGTTTGTAGCAGTTGAAAAGTTGTGTAGTTATGTCAAAAAGGAGAGGCAGGATAGAGGGAAGTAAAACATCTGAAGCACTCCATAGAAACCATAGAAAGTTTTCTATCTCGTAACTAAGGATTACGTGACTAAACTGTGAATGTGAATCTTGTGGCCCTAATCTCTTAATATCTCTTTGGGGAAGGGTTTTGGTCATATTACTGACCTGCAGAGCAGCATATATAAAGCCTGTCAGCATCATGGTTCATGTAAAATTATGTGTATGATGACACTTGTCAAACCCGTTTCTCTTCCAGGTACTTGCCAGGTATTTTAAACATATGTAGTAATAGCACTACGAATGTGTTGTTGACAAAGGTCGGTGTTACCAATGGCTCATGGATAATGTATGCCCAAAAGATCCGCCAGGACTTGCTGCAGAGGTTCTCTAACTATGGCCTGAAGGAAAACAGCACACGGGCCCTGTGAACATTTCTTGTCTCTGTAATAGAGCTACTGTTGCTCCCAGCCATTGTGGAAACAAACTAGACTTGGAACCTTGTGCTAAGTTTACAAACTTCTTGATTAGCTGTTTGAGGTAGCTTTCATATTGTTTTGCAATAAAGATACTTGGTATCTATTTCTGCAGAAATAGTGGTGAAGAAGGTGTCTGCCTATATCCACTGCCAGTACCTGTCATGCAAAAACTCAGCTGTAACCACAAAGTAACAATTGTATGAAATTCTTAGTGTTATGTTGTGTGTTTGAATAATAAGAATATTGCTGCTGTTTTACTGAGTTGAGTTGCTGTAGTAGTGATTCTTTTGAGAATTTACTCAAGAGTCCAAGGTAGCTGTGCATTTTCTGTAGGTCACCCCTTTGTGCTAATAGTTTGGTGACAGCAGGGCTAATCTGTCTGTCTGTCCTAGCTTCATTTGGCGTAATTTCAGGTGTGGATTTCCTTGAAAATAAGGATTGGTTTTGAAATTATAGGGCCTTTAGCTCTGGATTCTGAAGTCCTTGGCTTTCTTAGAAGGTGAAGAGGTTACAATACTACAGTAGCATTTGTGCTAGTGAGCAATGTGTATGCTTTATTCTGTTAATTTGTTCTGACAGCCACAGACAATTTGGAAACAAATTTAGATTGAGATTAGGTTTCTTTATATTTTAGATTTTTGCCAGAGGTTACTTAATAAACAAGATAATAATCACTCACATTTCTGCCTAACTAGACCAGTGCTTTATTAAGTCTCACTGTTTCATTCCAAAGGTTTGAGCCCTAATTGGGAGTGAGCATTAGTTTACTGTGCAGGTGGCTATTAATTGTAATATTTTAATTCACTGTGTAAAAACTTGTAAATTAAATGACTGGAGGGAAATTCATCCTAAGGTTCAAAAGTTGATTCCAAGCTGTCAGCTGATTCCAGCCATTTGCTGACAGGAAGTTGTTAGGCTCTTTATTTCAGCAACCTAGGCCCAGATCATCAAGTTATTGCTGTTCATGGGTTGCACGTTTGTGTAGGGTAAGGTGAGCTACTTTTGCACCTTTGGAATTGCTTTAGAGCCGTTTGATGTGCTGGTGACTGCTCTGTGCATTGTGTGTAGGGAGGACTTGCCAGTGTAGTGCTTTCTTAAAGCAGGTGAATCTCTTTGAAACTGATTATTTGACTTTAAAGCTGATTGTAGAAAGGAAAAACAGTAGTGTTATCCAATATGCTATTGTGATTGAGATTGTGAGAAGGAAGTATATTTATGGGAGATGAACTTTCTCATGAATGAATAGTGGAATATTAATGCTGGATGCCTGGAGTGACAGATGAAAAGGAACATTGAGTTATGCTTATGAGCAGCAGATGAAATAATCAGAAATCAGTTTCTTAATCCTGTTTAATAATAAGTTTCTAATTGTTTTTCTGCAGGAAGATTTTGGTAGCTTTTTTTAGTAGTTGTTTTGTAGCTCTATTTTTGGGGACTCCCCTCTGGTTAAATATTTCCAAAGTAAAAATAAGTGTAGTCGCATCAGGGCTGATCAGCTGACTTACAGAATGGCCTGTGAAAAGAAGACTGGATTTTAAAATAATATATGGGTAGATAACTAGACAATGGCTTTATGCAGTATTTTGATTCCTTTGTTTATTGGAATAAATACAAGAATCTTTAACTATGCTGTTAGATTACTCCTAAGTGCTTAATGCTTCACTTCTAGCTGTGAATTCTTATAGAAGATTGATAGCTCTGCCAACATTTGTCCACAGTAGAAGATGGGTGGATTAATTTCAAGATGGAGGGTAAGTAAAGTAGTGTAACAATGGTTGACTGTTGGTTGACTGTTGGTTGACTGTTAATACTGGTGGAATGTTAGTGTTAAACTTTTCCCATTAATACCTCATTTAAAAGTCCAGTAGAGAGACATAATGATCAAAAATGTTTTCTGGCAAATCCCTAAACTGTGGCTCTCCTTTATTTCCTTTGTAGTGCCAGGCCTGGCATGGGTTTGGTTAACTTACAAAAATACAATTTTAACTGTTCCTGTAAATCTAAACATCTTTGTGGTGTTTCACTGGGTTAGATACAGCAGCATCTGTGACTTGAAAGATTGGTGGCTGGTTTAGGTCAAAATGTGTCTGTTCTGACAGATATTTTGGTAGCTACATACGCAAGTCTTTCTTAACTGCTTTTATTGGCTTCTATATTATTAAATGGTGTATTGAGTTTGTGAGGAAGAAACATGAGGGTTTTGACTATTGTCTTGGCAGGTGTGAGTTGTTTGAGTCTAGGTTTCCCTTTACATATTATCAATTGATTTCAGAGCCTCTCATACAAAAGTCCTTTAAAGGCAAAAGTTTAGATGAAATGTCAGTTCTGTGTAACAGAGAGAAGCTCATTTTCATGGTGGTACAGTGTGGGCTATGGTTTCTGGATTTGTGACTTGAAGGGTAGGAGAAAGGGAGTGGATTTATCTTAGAAATGAAGAAAAGATCCTACAAGGTGGATTTCAGATTGTTCCTGAGGGGAATTTTAGTGGAGATGATAATGCTTGCATTTGCTTAAAATTTATTTGGAGCACTGTCTGTGTGGAATGAACAGTAATAAAAAGCCTAAGTTCTCAAGTTAGGGCTTCCTGTATATTTTCTCTTTGTTTTGCCTATTCCCTCCACTCATGAGTTCTGTCCTTGTTTTACTTACCACACACATCCATTATTGCTGTACATGCATTACGGCTTTTCATCTCTTTGTGGTGTAGGAGCAGAGCTGTCAGCTAATAGTAATACCAACTATAAAGTAGTGATTCATTACAGTCCCTGTATTTGTCATTGTTAAAATAGGAAAACTTGCCTTTATGTAAAGTAGGTAGTATATTCATCTATTATGAGTGTTTTTTTGTTATTAAACTGTTAATATATGATAATCCTAAAAATTTTGTCTTTTTAAAAAGTGAGATTAACATCTTTGTTCTTCCCCTTGTAAGCAGGCAAAGCCTTCCACTGTAGAAGTATTAGAAAAAATTGATAAGGTATGTATTTGTGTTTGATTTTTGTTTAGAAGTACACATCCTTTTTTGCTGCCATGTATTTCTTTCACATTAGGTAAAATACAGTAATGGGTTTTTAAATTGCTTTGATAAATTATTCCAGTTGGTTGTACTAGAGATTGAGTTTCAGATGGACTGTTACCTTTTTCCCCTGCTAGTCGTTAACGCTTCCTCTCCCTGCCAAAAAAAAAGCCCGAACAAAAAACTCCCAACCAACCAAAAGAAATGCTGTATAATGGGTAGTGAGACACTACGGTTTAAAAATTTATATAGAGAGCCTGAAATGGGAATGAATGTGAAGTCGGCTATATTACACAGTATAGTTATAACTAATGGTTAAAATCTCATGTAATGGAAAATGTCACTAACACAAAGTTCCATTCATCAGACTCATTAGAAAAGCCTCAGTGTATGTTTTAAGTATAAGAGTTGTAACTGTAGTGTAGTAAGATCAGGGGCAGAATAACTGAATAGACAGTTCAGTAATCAGTTGTGATTTTTAGCCAGCATTTGACAGATGTCTGTACTCTGGGGGGGAAATGAATGGTTTTGAAATATGATCTTCATATTTTTAGTTTTCATTTTATTGAAAATGCTTTCCCTTTATTGTGAGTATTCCTGTTGTTACTTGAAATGCAGTTAAAATGGTAACATAGCAGAGCATTGCTTGATTGCTTACTAATATGCCGAAAGCATTATGCAGATGTTCAGGATTTCACTCTTCATGTGAGGAAAATTATGAAATTAAAATATGTGAAATGATGGAGGAGTTTTAGCCATTTCCCATGTTAGTATAAAAGTATTAGAAGTATTTGAAATTCGACAGGTGCCTGATAAAAGTTTTAGGATGCGAATTATGGTTAGTGATTTAGTGATTGTAAAGACTGCCATTTGTACCATTACTATTTTCCTTTTGTCCCAAATATGCTAAGAAATTATAAATAGGAAAAAGTGCTGATTTGCAATATTTCTTCGCAATAGTGATGTGTTACTGCTAATACAGTGCAAGTGGCCTATATTACAATGTTAATAGTGTGATATATCTATGTTGTGGAAGTTATCTCTGGGCAAATATTGTCATTTATCAAAAAGTTTGACTTTTCTAATCAAGTATCAAATAGATATGGCTAATTTTAGCAAACACTTGAAGGCAGCTTAGTAAAACCACCTACTAATTTCACTGCTAAGGTTGAACCTGTTTATTTACAGGAAATACAGACATTAGAAGAATTTAGAGAAAAAAATCAGAGGCTACAGAAACTATGGGTTGGAAGGCTGCTTCTGTACTCTTCGCTTCTTTACCTTATTACCTGCTTAATTGTATATTTGTGGTGTCTGCCTGATGAATGGACAGCAAGGATGATTATGACACTTCCATTTTTTGCATTTCCATTGATGTAAGTAAATATGCCTCTTATGCCTCTTTCTTTCCCCGTCTCACCCCTGCCCAGGTGCTGTCTCTGGTAAAAGGAGATTGAAAATGCATCTCAGCAGGGGTTTGGGTTTGCTTTTGACAATCCTTGAGTTGTCATAACTTGCTGAATTTTTTTCTTTAAAAATAAATCCAAGTATTTAGACAGACACTTTCTTTGGGGGAAATTTCACTCATGGGATGGGTTTAGTGTTGAACTAAGTCTTGCCATCAAAAGATGTTAGCTTCTAAAGTTACTTGGCTTTTTATTTATATTATTAGGATAGAGGCTGAACAGCTTTTGCCAAGGTGATATAATGTAAGCAGAAGAGCATAATTTGGGGTTTTATTTGTACTGCTGTTTGGAAAAGTAGCACTGCTGTAAGAAAGTGGCTGAAGTTATGTCACCTGTATATAAAATGCACTGTATAAAATTGGGGGGAAAAACCCCCAAAACAATAATGAATGGAGAAACTTGGGTGACTGTATTGGGTGACTGTTAACACAGAAGTCACCTGAAAGGTCGTTGACCTAAATATGTTAAGGACTACTTTTACATAATTAGCTGTTTTCCTGGAAAGTAATTTACAGTTTTTATCAATCAGAAAATATCCTAACATCATTGCATCCAACTAGGAGAAAATATCGTCTGTTTTCTTTTTCCACTGAGTTGATGGGCAGCTTGTCCTCACGAATGGCTTTTGTGTTCTAAGAAAACTACTTTTCTAAAAATGGGCTTCCACCTCACTAAACAGCAGCTTCCCTTCCTCCCCTTCCCACAGACCATTAAGAAGAAGCAACCTACTGAGCAACTTCCCTGCCAGTAGGAAGCACAGTGCATTTCTTAATTTGCTGAAATGAGCATCATAAATACTGTCCAGATTTGTATGGCTCCTGTGTATGAAAGCATGACTTGCCAGTGCCCTAGCTTTAGATTTGAAAGACAAAGTCGAATCTAAATATTTAAGGCTTTGCAAGTTTGATTAATGTGGGTCAGTGTAACATAACATGTAAAGAAACCCCTTGAAGATGTTTTTTGTGCATCATATTGTATGATGCGTAATGTATTAATGCGCTGCTGTTACGGATGTGGAGAAGATCCACGGGCAGCAGTATCTTGACTAGAAAGGATTAATATAGAAATTAACACTCAAAATTAATCTTTGCCAGCAATATGAATTGACTTTGTACTTAAGGGCGAGGATTTGGAACTCTTTGTTGTTAGCATGCGATGCCTGCTTGTGCTAACAGCAATGGCTTGTAGAAGAAGTATTACCAGCCTCCCTTCACTTAGGTTTGTTAGGATTTGTGTAGAGATAAAACTTCTATTGCTGAAGGTGATGGTTTCTAGTGCTGTGGAGTGAATTTGCACAAAGGACTTTTGGTCTCTAGTTTGTCTTCCAATTCTTTTTTTTTTTTTTTTTTGTTTTTCTTTTAAAGGTGTGGTTCTTTAAAACTCTGAATTGGATATCGGCTTACTAACATTTAGAATTAGACTGTTGTTCTCTTACGACTTGCAACTGTTTATCGGGTTTTTCCCTTAAGCTATTCCCCTTCAGCTTTTTTTGGCAGATATGAATGGCAAGCAACTGCCAGCTTGTCTTTGTTCTCGGTCAAGAGGTGACTCCATGCTGAATGCCTGGTGCCACCCAGTAATAGCTCTAGAGATTTTTCAGCCCTAATCAAACTGGAGTATGTCTGCCTTTTCCAGCTTGCAGTCAGTCACCAATGTATTTCTGCCTTAGGTCATTCCCTCAGGGTCTCAGCAAGTTACTGATGCTGGTAGAGAGTTAAAATTGTAGGAATATATAACTTTTAAATATACATATTACTTTTAAATGCCTATTGAAACATCTGAAAAGTTGAACACATACTTTTGCATGTTAGAAGGATGCTTTCCTTGAAATTACTTTCATTTGAATTAGGTTGTTTCACCTTGCTTATCTGATTTTCAGAAAAATGTTTATTTTGTAAAATAGGTCTGAAATGGTCTACTATTAAACTTTACCTCTTTAAGAACTGTAATGTGATTTTTTTTTTAATTTCATGAAGTCCTACCATATATCTGTTAGCTTAGAATACAGTTTTAAGTAGAATAGTCTTTATTAAGCATACAGTAAAAAAGAAATAATGCTTTTGGCTGTGTAACATAGTCTTTAAGGCAGTTAAAATCCTGTAAAACATTTCTTTTGATACATTATGGAGAGACACACATTGTATAGGTGGACACAGCCATCCACTGCACACCTTTGAACATGGAATAGTTAAATTTTTCTGTGTTTCTCTGATGTTTGGTAGGTTACTGTTGCATTCCAGTTGTCTTGTCTACCTTCCCTAACTCAGGTTGTGGTGTTAATACTTGAAAACATTTTAAACTGGGCAGCCATTATATAAATGCAGAAGATGTTCCTAAGTAGAAACTACTTGAGATCTTATAGTACTAGCATCTTGCTTGTTTTCTTACACTAGCTGTTACTCAGAAAACCTTCTGAGATTACCCCCCCCCCCAAATGAAACATTACTAGTTTAAGCTTTATTACATAGTGGTTGCCACTAGGAGAGTTTTGATTGAGATGATTGGAGGGGCTTGAAGTATGAGATTGGCTACTTGGATTAGGCTGAATAACTTGCCAGGGAAAGTGTCAATAATTATAAGCAATTCTCAGCTTTAAAACAAATGAAGTCCAGATGATTGCTGAGAGACCTTTCAAATGTAAAATGGTCATAGATCGTTTAACTTTATCTTGAGCGCAGATAAACTGTTCCATTGTTGGAGCTAAGTCACCTGAAACCCTGCAGAAACCCAGTAGTTTCAGAGTTCTGTGAAATTGCCAGGAGTCAGGACAGTTAACTCTGGGAGACCGTTTGTACAATAGCTGAATCTCATGGTTTTCATTGGTATTAAATTCTTTCTGCAAATCTCCTGGGTCTTAATTTTGGGCCTTAGTTGATAAGCTTGGTTTTCTGGAGAACATGCATCATAAATCTATCGAGTAAGATGTGATGACTAGATAATTTTTAGCTAGCTGCACACACCTTGATTTTTGAAAGTTCCCGCTGAACATCTGAGCAAGTGATGATGTTACTTGCTGCTCTTGCTACCTTAGTATTTCTACCTATAGTAATGCTTGGTTAAACTTCTATTAAAGAGGATGGTTTTGTTTAGATCAACATTGAAGTCCTGTTGACAAAATACTAATTGAATTTCTAGCTTTCTGTAAAAGCATTGTTCAAAGATTACTGTTCTTTGAATTTGCAAAATTAAATCTCATCTGGTAAGTATTCTGTTTGCTAAATGACTTCAGAAATGGTTACTGTAATATATTTTAATTAATATAATTTTCCTTTCTGTTTTAAAGAATCTGGTTTATAAGAACACTGCTCATTTTTTTCTTTTCCAAAAGGACAGAAAGGAATAGTAAGTATTTTTCTGCCTTTTTTTAGAATATGCACTAGTTTGGAATGATTCTTGCTATGAAAATGTAAATATTTTTGATAACTTGGCTTCCAGGAAAAGAGTAGCAGCCATTTGGTTGATGCTGAAATGGGTACTGTTAGCTAAACTGTGGTTTCTGCCACATGGTTCTTGAAAGAACAGGAAGAAAACTACTTTTTACTTACAGAATTGTGGTAACTTTCTTCTGTCTTTGCATGTTTCCAAGTATCATGGAATAAAATGTAGTGTAGGAGTGGGGAAAAGGAAGTATAAGCAATAGTAGTAGTTCCCTTAATGCTTGCATCTTGCAGTTTGTTTTCTTTATGCATAAGAGAAAAGACTTACAGCAGATCTGTTTGTCAGTAGAGCTTTTCTCTCCCAAGTTCTCCAAAGCATGCTTATGTTTTCCTGAGTGGAGAAGGGATAAGCAGATGTTTATGTGCTGTTTTGAGAGCTAAGGAAAATAGGGAGTCATGTAACAAAGACAAAAAGTAATCAGAGAATGGTTAGGATCTGAAGGCACCTTAAAGATCATCTAGTTCCACCCCCCCTGCTGTGGGCAGGGAGGTGTTCAAATATGTGTAAACAGTTAGCATACAGATTCATTCTAATACAAAATTTGAAAACTGTATCTGTGGCACTTGTCTTTAGTAGTTAGAATTCATTTGAGACTTCCTTTGAAAGCAGTCCAGCCTGTAACAGTATTTCATAGTGATGTGAGTAATAATACAGGAAAACCTCAATGCTGCACTGTGTTTTATGACTTGCAGAACAACATGATGTATTTAATTTGTGACAGCTTACGAGTTAAACATCACTTTTGGAATTTTTCTTAAACTTAATGTCTGCATTTGCTATGCAAGCATAAGACATATATTTTTATGCAGAAATAAAGTTGTCCATATCTTCTGTGGTGCTGTGTGATTCATTGCTAAGGTGAATGTATATTTGCATTTCATGCCTGGATAAGAAAAAAAAGTATATTTTTTTTCTGGTTTGCTTAAATGTCTATTGTTGTTTTTAGTGTACAAGCAGTCTACTGCTTTTGTTGAACCTGTGTATAAAGAGTTTTAGTGGATGTTAGAACATGCGAGAAGGAATTATTTCCACATTGTTCCAGAGATTAGGTAAAAATGAAGTTTTTTACCTCAAAGATACAAGTCCTGTATTTGGAGAAGGGAAATCAAATGCGCAGTGCAAAAGTAACAGCAGTAAAGCAGGAGAAAATGTAGCTCAGAGAGCAGACTGGCAACTGAGTGGCTCAGATCTAGCCTTTTACTTCGTGAGAAGTTAATGTAACACACTGATTAACTGGAGATGATTAGTTAATACTCTAAAGCTCTAAAGAGGTTCTATGCTGGATAACTAGAATATACCAGTTCTGGGAACAATGTTCTGAATGAGAAAACCTACTAGTGAAGACACTAAGAAAGGTGATATGGAGAGATTACAGAATTTCATTTTTTAAGATTGGTTGGGCAAACAACTGTTGACAAAGATTTAGGCTGATCTGTCCTAAAATTTAAAATAAATGATTAAAATAAATGAGGTATCTTGCTGGTATTGACTTCTTTAGTATGAATTATTTTTTTCTGTAGGCTTAATTAAGATAAGACCTCACTTGGAGTACTGTGTACAGTTTTGGTGTCCTCAACATAAAAAGGACAAGGAACTGTTGGAACAAGACCAGAGGAGGGCCACAAGGACTCTCATGGGACTGGAGCACCTCCAGTATGAAGACAGGCTGAGAAAGTTGTGGCTGTTCATCCTGGAGAAGAGAAGGAGACCTCATAGCAGCCTCCTAGTGTCTGAAGGGGGCCTATAAGGATGCTGGGGATGGACTCTTCGTTAGGGACTGTAGTGATAGGACAAGGAGTAACAGGTTCAAACTTAAACAGGGGAAGTTTAGATTGGATATGAGGAATAAATTCTTTACTGTAAGGGTGGTGAGGCACTGGAATGGGTTGCCCAGGGAAGTTGTGAATGCTCCATCTGTGGTGGTGTTCAGGGCCAGGTTGGATAGAGCGTTGGGTGGCATGGTTTAGTGTGAGTTGTCCCTGCCCATGGCAGGGGGTTGCAACTAGATGATCTTAAGGTCCTTTCCAACCCTAACTATTCTGTGATTCTGTATTGGTTTTTTTGAGTGTACTTTGCAGTAATTGCCATTTGGCCATGCCTGAGCGTGTTCCATGAGGTTCTTATTGAACACAGGATATAAAATGACCAGAAACAAAAGCCCACACTTTAAACTGATTGCATTGCTTTGTGGGAGGCTAGGCATTTCTGTATCTGTTTCCTAAGTAACTGGTAACAGCTCATGGTGTTGTGGTATTTGTTTGGCTACATGATACCACACTGTTACAGTGCAGCGCATTTCTGGTGTAGGGCTACATGAGAGGGTGTGTTCCAATGTAAATGTAAAAATTTGATGGAGGAAGATACCTTATTGATGTGAAGATTCGTAATTTCTGGAATTGTCTATCTTCTGTGTTCCAACCTAGTGCTAAATATGGTCTTGTTCCATGTTCTGTTTATCTTAACTAATACAGGGTTGTTGTTGTTACCCTTTCATTGCACAAATTTAGTATTTATACATTTAATACAGTGTCTTAATCTATCAAAATGAATTTCTGCATTCTGGAACAGTTCAAGTAATTATGTGTTCACTTGATTTCGGGTAACAGTAGTGTTCCTGAATTAACTTCAAAAAGTGTGCATAGCATACTTAAATATATACAAATAAAGACACAAAATAGTATATATTTACTTTGCTGGGCTTTTTTTTTTTTTTTCCCCTAGTAGTTCTGTGAATCTTTTTCGTTCCTTTTTTTAAACTGAAAAATGGGTAAAAATAGGTATATCTGACAGGAAAAGAACTGCTGGTGTCCAGCAGAGCTGAACAGGGGAAGAAGCTGTAAAGTTTTTTTGTTAAACTCTTCTTGCTGTAAAGGAGGTAGTAGAAAGTGGGTTATCAAGAGGATACCTTCTATATTAGGTGATGGTTAATTACAGTGAGTTTTCCGTGAGTGCCAAGCTGCAACATTGACTTACAGGAAAATCTCACATGCATTTGACCTTTTCTCTTTCCTGTCCTTTTAGAGAGGCTAAGTGATGTGCCTAGTAGTTGTAACAGTCTCTCTTAATATTTAGTAGTAAAATGACCATCTGGTAGTGTTTCTTACAAAACTGGGGGTTTTGCTATAGTATTACAGTATTGAAAGGTGAAATAGGTTGAGATTTGAAGTTCAGAACTGACCTGGCATTTGAAACTTGTGTGCCTTAAAAGGCTTACAGGAAGTACTGAAGCCAGTAAATCTGATACCTGTATATATTGATACTTAGACCTCAAGGTTGTTTTTTTTTTTTTCCTGTAGTTTGACATGTGAGATTAAGCATATTTGGTCCATTGTTGTACCATTTTTAATGTGTATCAAAGAAGGCTACTGGCTAGGATCAGTTTGCTTAATGAGGAAATGGTACATAAGACTATTTTAAGTAACTGTAAAGTGACGTGGGCTATAATTTATAATTTTTAATGTTTCAGTGTTTAAAATGAGTTATTTTTTTTAATGTCATAAAAACCATAGGTATTTTATGCAATGTTTACTAATGTTGTATGGTGGATAGTGGTCAGTGCATAATTTTTCCCAGATTGCTTAGGATGAAATATTGTTTAGAGCATGCTGAAATTCTCTTATTTTTATTTGGAAACTAATGTATGATGTCCTTCTTTCTAGATGATGCACTGGAAGATTTAAAATCTCAAAAGAAAAAAATAGTAAGTAAAACTTCAAGAAAAGCTAGTTGTTGTGAGTTTGATTGTAATCTGTAGATGAAGAGTGGAGGGAGGGAGGGAGGGGAAACTATTACCACTCCTCTGTTTTCATACATTTGCTAGTACCATGCAAGGTTTTCTTTACCCCCAAATTACAAAAGAATGCTTACATAAGAGAATAAATTTTCTCCTTGTATTTTAACTTAAGCCTATTGTATTAATGTTACTAGATCTACTTAAAGTGATTCCATTTTGTCAGAAAACAAAAATGTATGCTTTAACCTACTCATAACTGACTGCAGCTTTTACTTTTGGTACAACACTTAACACTTTTTATAATCGTGTTTAAGAATGTAGAGTACAAGTATATCTTTGATAGTTACTCAATCACTTAATGACTTCATAATTAGCAAAAAGGACTTTAATCTAAACAAGATGAACTTTTATTTATCAAGTGACAGATTGTTTATATCTTAAATGTGTCACCACTTAGTTCCTTTCCTCCTCAGTGTTATTTTTGTGCTACATATTTCTTTCATTCTTTCCTCCAAAAAATGATCTTGTGTATCAATCCTATCAGTTTTCTTGAGGTCATCTATTTTGTGAGCTGTGTGAACGATTTAACAGTATAGAACTAGTGTATGCCAGGTATTTGCTTCAACTGGATGAACAGCTAATCTCAGTCAAATTTAGGATGGAAAAGATTCCAAGGCTTGGATAACTTGGACTCTTTGCAGATTTTTTTTTTTTAATTAATAAATTTCTTTTCCACTTAACAGAAAACTTCATTATGGAATGATTTACTTATGTTGCTGGCTTCATCTCCTGCCTGGCAAAGTTTTGCCTGGAGGGCAAAACTTAAAACCCACAACCACAAAAAAATCCCAGCAAATCAAAACCCAAACACCCTCCTTGTCCAAACAGTCCTTCCTCCCCCAAAAAACTCCAAAAGTTGTAGTATAAGGCTGTATTGTTGATGAGTTTCCCAAAGTGTTCACCTTATGTCTTCTGGATTTTGCCATGGTAGCTAAATTAGCTGAAAACCCACAACAAAGCTACCAAAGATGTGTCATGTAAGAGTCTGATATTATATGCCCTTTACAGGGAAACAGTTTTCACTGATTTTTCCACTGCATTTTTTATTTATACATTTTACATTTTCTGAGAACAAAATAAATGAGTATGGCACGTATGTTTTTAATTTTTATTTTATGAAAACTGCTTTAATGAAATTAGTTAATCTTTCTGGTGTGTGTAGTCGTTGGATAGCTTTGGAGGGAACTTTTTTGCAACAGAAAAAGCATAATGGAAAACAAGTCAGCTTTTGGAATCTTAAATGGGAACCCTTCATTTCAGCTTAGTTTTCTGTAATCATGAGAATCTCCATATTTATTCTACAAGAGCTAGCAATACTGAGCACTTTCTTAGTGAAAAGGTGTTGAATGAAAGAAAACCAGGAAGAAGCTGATTTATAAAGGTGAGAGTGTTTTGGGTTTTTTCTTGTGGGTTTTTTTGGTTTTTTGTTTTTTTGTTTTTTTTTCTTTTGGGAATCGATGCCCTTGAAACAAAATGTAAGTATGTGTATTGCATATCCAAAAAATTAAAACCAACATACTGTAGAAGAACAGGCAGTAGTTTAAAGTTAAGCCGCTGCATGAATGCTTAGTGAACAATATAGAAATTCTGGTGTAACTATGGAGAGTTTAATCCTGAAAATATAAATCACCATTAGTATATATGCATGTGAAGTTTTAAACATTAAAGAAGAACTTCTAAGTAAGATAAGTTAAAAAAAAAAAAGTTCTGGAGAGTACAATAACCTATAATTCGGGTATTTTTCAATCTGAGGGGAATAAAAAGTCCATGGTTACTTCCTGATCTTGTGGGCGCCTGGTTCCTACGAAGGAACCAGAAACAGAAGACTTTCTGTGACCTCTTGAATCTTCAGTGTTGGTATTTTTTACTCAGAATATTGACTTCTGAGTTTCATCGTAATTTAAAGGTATTCAATTAAGCATTAAAATTAAATAAACATACAAAAAACCCCCAGCATGTTGAAATGAGCTGAAAGCGGATGCAAGTAATGAGTCCGAATGCACTTTGTCTTTTAGATAAAAATGCTCATCTTCTGTAAAAATCTGGTAATGATAATATTTCTTTTATTTTGGATTAACTTTGTTAGCACTGTCTGTGGCTATGAATACCTATAGCAACACCTACTTTTTTGTAAAACAAAGCAAAAACCTTCAAGTGAATTAATGGAAAGAAAGAAGGAAAGGGATTTTTTTTTTTTTTTTTCCCCTGTAAGATTCTGATTTGCTACTGAGTTTGCAAATAAGATTTGTTACTAAGATACTTACATTGTGATCCTCAGAGTATCTGGGATAAGTAAATTATGTATTTCCTGTTTATTTGTAAAGCAAGTGGTTTTATAGGCACTGTCGTGCTGCCACAACAGCTATGGCTTTTCACTTCATTGCAGCTCAGATACCTGATTGCTAGAGAAATCTTATATCGAAGACAATTACCCTTTTGAAAAAATGTTACACTACCTGTGTCTTACAGGCTTGTGGTCCACCTTTTCTCTAGTGACATTACTTGTGTGCTGAAGAGTTCTTATAATGGAGTAAGCTCCTCATCTTAGATAAAATGCCCTGATGGCTATGCAGTGAGCTGCTCAATAGAACTTAAATTCTGTCCGGTGGCATAATCATGTGAATATTCATGTGGGTAAAATACCTGACGCATGCAAATATAGATACTTCATCTAGAAACACCTGTTAATATTGTCTATCCTGTACTTTGACACAGAGTTTGTGTAATACTTAGTTCTGCGCAGAACTGACTCTCCACACTATTTTTTTCCAAGTGAATACTTTTTTTTCTGTATGGATTGGGAGTAGGGATTAAGTTCATTAGCTATAATTAAGGCAGTACAAGATACAACTTTTTTTTTCCCCCTCCTTGATTGTAAGACGTGCTCTGGTTGTGTGGCTGTAACTTTGGCTTTAGAATTCTTGGTTCATGAGGATGTCAGCCCTTAAGCCTGAATGTATAGATGAGCAAGTTCAGAGGGTTAAGCGTATTAAAGGAAGGGCACAGGACATCTATTAAGCTCCTACAAGGGGGAATTAGTGGAGACTTTACCTGGAGCAGCAGTCTAAAGATTCTAAGATAAGTCTGTAATTATTAGCCTGAGGACAGAGTTGCAAAGATACTGTAGTAATTACTTAGCTAATGTTAGAAATAAGCTTTGCTGAAGTTTGCTAAGCTATAAGCAGGCTGTGTGTAATATTAGACTTGAACAGCCTACATAGCCATTTCAGGTAAGAATTTGGAAAGTTGCTTCTGTTAATTTTCAAAAAAAACCAGAAGTCTGATTTCAAGGCTGCCTTAGAGTTGAATTAACAGCATGTGTGGTGAAGACCCAGGGTATGAATTTTGTTATTTAAAGTAACTAGTGTTTCATGAACTTTAGATTTTCAGCTTTCTAGGCATATAAGACTGTAGGTACTTTCATAACCTTCAGTATGTGACAGAAACTCTACTGGGAGTTGATTGTTGTATGAGCTGTCTTGTCTACCCAGTGTATGCTAGGGTGCTGCAAAAGTGCCATTGGAAGCTCAAAATACAGTTAAATTGTATTTACTGATGAATGGTCAAGTTAAGTATTTCCTTCATGCAGTGTTGTCACAGTTATTTTGGTTGTTTTACTGTTTGTGTGGGTATTGATTTTGGGTATTGCATAGCTTAAATGATTTATTTTGTATTTTAAGGAAACTTGGTATATGTACTGGCATATCTTGCATGATAGGCTGAAATGAGCCCTATGGCTTTCTGTGAACGTGACTAACTCGCCGTAGTCAGCTTTGACATACCAAGTAATTCAATTTAAGAACTCATGTTGGTAGTATGTCGAATAAGTAGCTTGCACCATGCCAGTACTTAGACTTCCAGTGGCTAAATCACGTTTACAAGAAGCTTAAGATACAATACTCATATTACTCTTGAGTATAGGCAACTGATATTATTGCCACAGGAATTCTGTTTGGTTGCCAGTTAGAGAAGAAGAGGCCATCCGTGCAGTTATTCATAGGAGAGAATGCGGTGCATGACCATGGTTCTTTATTAAGGTTAATTCCATGAAGTAAGTTTGAAAAATCTCTGAGTAGGCTGGTATTAACTTTCATAGACATTTCACTTGTGTTCTCAATTACTCAAGTGTTTAAGTTGGATAATAATAGACTATGAATTAGCCCTTTGAAGAAAGCAGAAAATGTTTTTGTGGGAAAAGCTTTGGATCTCAGAGAAGTGTGTGTTATGCAGTAAGGGCAGGTGTTGAGCACTTTGCTCTGTTAGTGAGCCAGTGCTCAGCACTAGGTTAACTTTTCCAGGGTTATGCTTCAGCATGGTGAGTAATTCAGAATCAGTATGTTGATTTGCATGTGTAAAGGAGATTGCTGTGTCAAGTGCACAAGCCACTTTCTTCTGCTATGGAAGTATGGAGGTAGCATTTAAATTTCACATGGGACCATATTTACTTCTAGTAATTACATTAATTTGCTCAGAGGGAATAAAGATTGACCTTTTTGATTCCTTATTTCATGGAATCATAGAATCATAGAATAGTTAGGGTTGAAAAGGACCGTAAGACCATCTAGTTGCAACCCCCCTGCCATGGGCAGGGGTACCTCACACTAAACCATGCCACCCAAGGCTCTGTCCAACCTGGCCTTGAGCACTGCCAGGGATGGAGTATTCACAACTTCCCTGGGCAGCCCATTCCAGTGCCTCACCACCCAGTAAGTATTTGGTATTGTTAGCAAATTTAATTTTAGAAAAATGTATCCTAGATGTGAAACCATAAGAGCTGTGAGTGTGTTTGTAGCAGTCTTGACAACATTTATACATTTTCAAGGAACTTGTAAAGAGTCAGTTGTGAAACTGAATTCTTGTTCAGCTTCAGCTTTAGTAGAACTATAAAGCTATATATGAATTTCAAAATATGAAGAATAGCTTGTTGAATTATCCAATAAGTATATAATTTGAAGGATAACTAGGTTTTTCCATTTGAAAATAATGTTACTGGTTTTGAAAACTTGTATATCCGCAAGTAACTACTGTCCCATTTAATACTTGTATGGCAAGAAGTATGTTAGATAAGGAAAGTGTCAAATGATGGTGGTGCATTCTGTTTTTTCCTTCCTAAAGGTCACTATCCTGCAAAAGGCTATTTCTGATTTTCCTGTGTGGCTATAAAGACAATTGCATGCATGGCTCAGTTTTTTGTTTTGATTTGGGAGTCAGATATTGGCACTGACTGTTTGCACTTCCCAATTTCAGCTTCACCTCACTAACCTTATACCTTCATATAAAGTTCTTCCTTATGGCTTTCACTTTTATAAGCAATAAATACTTTATTTTTCCTATTAGACCCTTAATTCTGACATTGCAGTGTGTAACGTTTGTTTTACCAAGTAAGTGGGTTAACTGCAAAGTCCTGCTGAAGTACAAGTTTAGGAAATGGATTTTTTACTTCTCTTTTCTCACTCCTGTTTGTTTCAGTAGTAGTTGACAGCCTGGGTAGTATTCCTTGTCTTAAATGTCTGGTACAGGGTGTAGGAGTGAGTGTTAAACGGCTACTATGTATCCATTGAGTGAATTTTATTTATCTTCTGAGGTCTATTTGTAATTCTGAGGTCTGTCTAAAGATAACCCCCCTGCAAAATCTGTATACAAAGAATGGCTGAAATGTTAGTTTCTCACTAGCAAAATAATGGCATAAAAGTCATGTTAACCTGCACTATTTGTTATTTTAGCAATGATAGATGAGTTTGCGAGAACTTAATTTTTTGATCACTGACCTTTTCAGTTTTTCAGTTTCTGTCAACAGCAAACTTAAGAACAAACAATCCCCCCGTTTTGAGCTGAACGTGGCCACTAGTTGGTATATCTAGGAGAAAAGGTCTGCTTAAGATACTGTAAAATGCATTATAATTTCTATACCAGTTAGCTATTTGTCATAAATTCAACTATCTCCATTTTAAAGTTAAGCTGCTTCTGATATTGGCTGTTAACCACTAAAATGATACTTTACTAGTGATTACTTTTTTAATTAAGCCCATGTATTAACTATAAAGCCACTTGAGTGCATTGTAAATAAAATGCTGTAATAATGAAGTGTTTTAATTACACTCCCTGAAGTATGCGTAGTTCTCAGTAAATTTTTTATTTAAATTCTTAACATGTTCTTTTTTCTGAAAAGCATTGGAATTGCTGTAAAGATGGAGATCCAGTCTTTAAAGTCATTTGAGCAAATTCCATGGCTGTTCTCTAGTTAGTGAGTTTTCACAGCATTTGCAGCAAGCTAATTGCTTCTGCTAATAAATAATCTAAAATCGATGCTGACAGCAGTTAATTGGCACAGAGACTTTATTCTGTAAAGCACTTGGCTAATGACCTTCCTTAAATTAATAGCATTAAGTGTTATAAGGAAATAAATCTAAGGAATTGCCTGTCATTTGCTTGTCATGTCTAATAACTTCCAATAATGATGGCTGATAGATTTTTGCACATTCCATTATTGAAGTTGGTGCATGTAATTATTCTCCTCATTATATGTAAACAATTAGCAATATTTGGTATTTCCTTGCAATGAAGCTGTTAAATAGAAGTAGCCCATTAGAGTTTAGAAACTGTTTTTGAAAGCAAAATTTTATTGCCATTGAATACTGCAGATCTGTAGGTACATGAACATGCTACTGGTTCATTGGACTGAGCTTCATCTTTTGATAACATTAGTAAGTTGCTTGTAAATGGGAGGATGGGGGTGTAAAATGCTTTGAAGAATTCTGTGTTGATGTGTGGAACCTTTTCTTTCCAGCTTGAGGAAGTAATGGAGAAGGAAACATACAAGAATGCTAAATTAATTCTTGAAAGATTTGATCCAGAATCAAGTGCAAAGGTAAAACTCTTGGTATTGATACTGAATATGAAAGTGTGTATATGCTACTTTACTATGAAAGGTACTATGGAGCTGAACATTCAAATAATGTTATTTGTAATTAATTGGCAGGAGGCTGAGCTGCCATCTGCAGGAACATCTGCAACCTCAAGACCTGGACAAGGTAATAGCCCTGTAAAACGGGTGCTCTTCAGCATAGATATTCATCTTTCATAACAATTTCCACTCTATAAGTCTGTGATAAAATTTGTAGATCAATTGACCTTTATTTGGGGTTAATAGACTTTTTATTAGACTATGCCATTACTATTCCGTATTTTTCAGACAAGGGATCTATTGCTAAAGGCCAGTGCTCTTCTAGTCAGCAGGATATTTAATGCTGCTTGCTACTAAAGCAGAGAGAAAACTAACTTCCTGTCATGTGCTAGCAAGTTTTCTAGAATACTAAGCTGCTTGCAAATCTGTTCATTGGCTTAGTTTTTCAATTCCATTTCTATTTCTGTGTCTGGCTAGTTAGATCTTTCCTAATGCAGTGCTTAAACCACTTATGTATGGTGGATGGAGAGATTCCACAAAGCTAGCACAAAAATAATTTCATTCAGTCATCCTGGTATTGAAGGGATAGCACAATCATTTTGAAAATTCCTAGTAAGTTATATGATTGTTGTCTTCCCCTCTGACCAGGCTGTGTAAGTAGCGATGGTGTCAAGTGATTTGTGCAGTCTATTAACTGGTTAATTAGTCTTGTGTATGCCTGGGTTTACAAAGCATAGTGCATCTGCTTTTGATCCAGGGTTCTGAATTTTGTGCAAAAGCAGGTTAGTTGGACCCAGTATATGGTGTGTTTCATTGATTTTGGCTTGACTGGTAATAGAAGGGCTGTGAGGGAGAGGTTTTAAGAGAGAAGTATTTCTGAGAGCCAACCACTATAGACTGGGGTCTGCATTAGTAAGTGTGTAATACGAGTAGATTTGTAAAGTGAAGTAGTTGTTGCTGAGGTGATTGCCCACACGATGCATGTTTAGGGGCTTTTATTTAGGGCTGGCTGTAAACTGGTCTCATGGACCTGGTGGAGGGCATCTTTCAGTTCAGTCTCATTTGTGAAGAGTATAAGTGGTGTTCTCTAAGACTGTTGCTGTACGAACCAGACCTCTTAAATGGGGATACATCTGAGAATGTAAAGCACAATTCTTATACAAACATTACTTGACTCCTTTAGGTACATCCACATTTAACAAAGTGATTTATTTTATCCTGAATAAAAGTTCAATTTTGCCCTGGAGAAGACTTCGGAAAATAAATTTTGTAAGTTATCATGGCTTATGGGTGGATTCAACAATCTTAAGGGTCTTGGCCAACCTAAATCATAACATAGAATCATAGAATGGTTTGGGTTGGAAGGGGCCTGTCATGTTAAAGGAACCCCCTAACATGATGGTGCCTTAAAAATCAGTGCTGCTTCTATGATTCTAGAAAATTTTGTTCATGTATGGCACAACTTATTTTTTTCCCTTAAATCCATTCTCAAAAACATTTAGATTTGGGAATTGGTGCTGCTTTATGTTCACGTAGAAGTGGATATTCAGACTGCTGTATTTTGTAGATCCATTCTAGTTCAGGGGGGACTTGCAGTGTTTGGCTTGTGGAGACTTTTAAATAACCCGTTCTTGGTGTGCACGGTAATTATTTAATATTTTAGCTATCAGAAACCTACTGCCTTATTGCTGCTCACATTATATATCTACCCAAAATGAGTATTTGCTTCTGTTTTGTGCAGTGTACTGTAAGTAGATGGCACCTCAATGTGGATGTGATGAAATTTGGTGTAAGCAATGTATGGCAGAGTTATAGTAATTTGGGATAGTGTACTATCTGTTAACAAGTTAACATTAAAGATTCTCTTCTCTTTGTTCACTTTGGACACAGACTAGCCAGGCAACAGAACTCATGTTCTTGAGCTCTGTAATGGAATCTTTTTGAAAAGAGAGTAAATTAATGACCATTGTGTAATCAGACTGGTCAATGTTGTGTATGAGGCAGCTGATGAAAGGTTAGTTGGTATGTTTTTGACTTACCAGTTGGAATGGAAACTTGCACATCCTACTGTTTATACAAAGATTTAATCAGCATTACATAATAGTTGTTTCTTAGAAAAACAGCTGTTGATGCCCCAATTTTTGCATGTATTTAGCTGCTCTTGCAGTTTCTGTGATTTTGGTATGTACTTAAGTAATTGTGGTTTTAACAGATGATTCAGGTGAACTTGGAGTTTGGTGTAAGAAAGCACCTGGAAATTCTGAAGGAAAGGAGTTTGAAAACTTAAGTACAATTTTATCTATTCAGAAATGTTTTGAGGGATAGAGTTAATGAGCATATATTTATGCAGTAGTCTGGCTGTATGGAGAAAAAAATCAGGGTAAGTATATATATTTGCAGTGGACTAAACATTGAGAATATTGTGTTATTACCTGCTTGCTTCATTGTGATAATATATCTGTTAGCAGGTCTGTATTGTAAATGAGATCGCCCCATGACCAGAATTTAATGCAGTAGGAGATGGTTGAAACCTGTGGGACAGGTACAGGCATGAGGAAGAAATAAAATGCTTGGTTGATCTTTGCCACTAAAGCCAGCAAGTTATGTGAACTACGTATTGACCTGCAGTGTGCTTTAACTCTTTAAAAATGATGTATTCATGTCTACAAAAATCAAGGAGTTCTGAAGTGAGGGAGAAATAAAATAGTTATGCTTGCAAACACTTAAATGAGGCATTTTGTCATTCTGGTCATACCAGAGAGGGACATATCATAGCAACGTGCTGGGGCTTGGCCTATGCTTACAGAGCCCTATTCAACACTATCCAGCACCTTCAAAAGGAAAACAGTGTCCCTGGATCTGAGGGCTAAGCAGCAGACAGTGCAGCTTCTCCAGCTCTAAGCACAGCAGCTACGCCAACCTCAGCAACAAGTACAGGAGCTACCCAAACCCTGACAACAAATACTGCAGCCACTCCGACCACAGTGATAATCGCTGCAGCTAAACCAGAAGACCAATTCGTACCAATATTGGTTGCCCCTGTACACAAAGGGGAAAGCCAAAAAAAGACAAGAAAAATGAAGAAACAAAGTGAAGAAGCAATGGCAATGCATTTACTACCTGGGACGGCATCTGATCAGGAGGCATCATCACATGAATCAGAAGAAGGAAAGGTGACTTCTCGACCTCAGACCTCAACTGAGCTATGGAATATGCAGAAAGATTTTATCTGTCAGCCAGGGGAGCACATCATCACCTGGTTGCTCCAATGCTGAGACAATGGGGCTGACAGTCATGAACTAGAAGATAGGGAAGCCAAGCAGGCTGGGATCACTTGCTAGGGAAGGGGGTATTAACAAAACAATTGCAAGAGAGCAACAGTCCTTCAGCCTTTGGAAGCTGCTTTTGGCAGCTGTGAAAGAAAGGCTTCCATACACGGATGATGTTATGAGTCATTCGGCCAAGTGGACTACTCTAGAGAAAGACATCCAGTCTCTGAGGGAATCAGCCATTGTAGAGATGATCTGTCACATCAAGCCAAATAGCAGGGATGTACCCATCGATACAGATGAAGTCGAATGCACGTGACCCATGTGGCGGAAATTTACACGGAATGCGCTGTCATCATATGCCCATTCATTGGCAACAGTAACCTGGAATGACATAGTACCACTAACAGTGGATGAAAGGATTTGTAAATTTAGAGTTCGGAGACAGCCTCACCCCTTCCATCATTTCAACTGTGGAAAAACTGTCCCAGGACCTTAAACAATTGAGAGACGATCTGTCTGATCTATCCAGCTCCTCATGTGTAGGCAGCTGTATGGAGTCCTCGATGACAAGTTGCAGAAACCGCTGAAAGAGCGGGTGAATTTAGTCAGTGTGCTGAGCTGAAAGCCATCCAGCTGGCCTTGGACATAGCTGAATGAGAAAAGTGGCCAGTACTTTATACTGACTCATGGATGGTGGCAAATGCCCCGTGGGGGTGGTTGCAGCAATGGAAGCAGAGCAACTGGCAACAGAGAGGTAAAACCATCTGGGCTGCTGCACTGCGGCAAGATATCTCTGCCCAGGTGCAGAACCTGGCAGTGAAGGTATGCCATGTAGATGCTCATGTACTCAAGAGTCGGGCCACTGAGGAGCACCAGAACAGCCAACAACTGGATAAAGCTGCTAAGATTGTAGTGGCTCAGATGGACTTAGGTTGGCAATGTAAGGGTGAATTATTTTTGGCCCGGTGGGCCCGTGATATTTCAGGCCATCAGGGCAGAGATGCAACATATGGATGGGCTTGTGATCCAGGAGCGGACTTAACAATGGGCACTATTGCCCAGGTTATTCATGAGTGTGAAATGTGCTGCAATTAAGCAAGCTAAATGGTTAAAGCCTCTTTGGTATGGAGGATGATGGCTGAAGTACAACTATGGGGAGGCCTGGCAGATTGATTATATCACACTTCCACCAACCCACCGAGGCAAGTGCCCTGTGCTTACTATGGTGGAAGCAGCCACCGGATGCCTGGAAACATACGCTGTGCCCCATGCCACTGCCCGGAACACCATCCTGGGCCTTGAAAAACAAATGTTGTGGTGACATGGCACCCCAGAGAGAGTTGAGTCAGACAATGGGACTCATTTCTGGAACAGCTTTATAGACATTTGGACCAAAGAGTGGGTATATCACACCCACTACCATGCACCAGCCTCTGGAAAAACTGAACGGTACAATGGGCTGTTAAAAACTACACTGAGAGCAATGGGTGGTGGGACTTTTAAACATTGGGATACACATTTACCAAAAGCCACCTGGTTGGTCAACATCAGAGGATCTGCCAACAGGGCTGGCCCAGCCCAGTCAGAGCTTCTACATACTGTAGAGGGGGTCAAAGTTCCTGTGGTGCACATAAAGAATTTGCTGGGGAACAGTCTGGGTTATTCCTGCTTCAGGCAAAGGCAAGCCCACTTGTGGGATTGCTTTTGTTCAGGGACCCAGATATACTTGGTGGGTAATGCGGAAAGATGGGGAAGTTTGAGGTGTACCTCAAGGGGATTTGATTTTAGGGGAAAACAGCCAATGAACTCAATTGTATGCTGTTGCCTGCTATGTAGCA
>JAOEHY010031959.1:0-17480 GCA_025447955.1 Psilopsiagon aurifrons | reverse complement strand
AGCTCTTATGTTTAATTGCAACAATTCTGTACTTTCTTCTTAAAATCCAGTGTACTTAGATGAACCAATTCCTATATAAAATTGAAAATTTCCTCTTCAAAAGGTAATTGTTTCCAGTTGATACATGCAACATGAAGTGAGTAAGTCAATCATTTCTAGAATGAAAATAGCTCCTATATTCCTGAGAAGGGAAACTCCCTGAAAAGGTCTCTCTGTCCTAAGAAAAGCATTTGCATGTTCTTTCCTTCACATATGATCTAACCTACCCAAAGTAGCTTTGGCAGGAACAGGTAAAAGTAGAAAGTGTTCCTTATTATTTATAGTCTATGGATGCAAAAATAAAAATGGAAAAAAGTAGATTATATATTTGAAAAATTGAATGTTCTATCTTAATATTTTAAAATTTTCTTATAACGCCTGTTCTTAGAGATCTGTAGCCTGTGCCTCTTTTGAAACTGGGAGTATTTTGAACATCAGTTCATGTAGCAATTGCAAGAATATTTAAACAGATTATACCATTTTATGGTGCACTTAGTTATATATCTAACCCACACTGAAGAAAAAAAATCCTGAATAAAAACATCTATTTAAATAAACAGTATTACAGACAGAAGAAATATAAGTAAGTTAGGTTTGCTCTATAACTACTGGTAAGCTGCTTGAAGGCACGCACACTATTTAGCAGCTCCAGATCTAGAGGAGGAAACTCTGCTTTTTGTCTTAACTGCTCAACACAGATGTTAGCACAGACCTTAAAGGGAAGTGAACCATGCCTTTTGTCACTGAGTTTCATAAATACATGCTGATAGTGAAGGCATGCTAAGCTTCAGGAGTTCTGCATTTTATTTCAGCTCTGGAGAAAATGGGCTTTAGAGTTACAAATTATTCTGCCTTTGAACAACCCCTCGTTCAGTTTCCTGCTGTCACTGGCTTCTTCCAGACTCCCCTCTCTGTCCTGGACTTCCAGTTTCTTGTCTGTTTATCCTCTTGTGAACAAAACAAAACAGTACTAACAACTTATATTCGTGTCTTTAAAATGCCCTTGAGATATTTCAGAACTCTCTTCTTGCAAGTAGAAAAGCTGCCATGGATGCATACTTGCAAATAATATAAGTAGAGCTGCACGCAAACTCTCAGGATAGTTTCTGCCTGTGTTTCTGTAACTGAGGTATGAACATCAAGGCCTGAATGCCTGGTGTTTTATTTGAGTTATTCAAGTGAGCTAAGCTCAATTAGTAGCAGAATTTGCTTTGTTCAGAAACAAACATACTCCAGCTTATTCCTGCTCCAGTGAAAACAAAGGTATTTCCTACTGTCGGCACCTTTATTTACTTCAGCTGGATCAGATAGGAGTTGCAGTTTAAGACAAGTGAAATTAGCAACAGGTCCCTAAATTTTTTGCTCCACATGGTTCGATTGCCTCTTTCAGGGAAACCATGTTGGTCCCCCTGGAGACTCATTTTTTTCAAGGGGGCAAGGACGAATGAGTTCTTTTGTGCACACAGACTGGTTCCACATACAGCTTTGTAAAATTATCATAAAATATCCAAGGTAAGACATAAGTTCTGTCCCTCCAGCTGTGGGAAGAGAGAAAAAAATCCTCTGCCATTATGAAAAAAACAAACAATAAAACAAAACCAGCAAAACAAAAATTCCAAACCCCAAAGCCTCCAACCCCGATGCAAGGCAGGTTTTTCTTAAGAAAGCACAGCCCCTGGGCAGCACAAGTCCTCAGTGCTCCCAGGTGTTTTCCTACTGACCTTCCTGGCAGCTTGCTGCCCACTGCATATCCTGCTCACAGAATGGGGGAAAGGAGCTACGGCTGTGGCTGCTGCACACACAAAGACCCAAGTGCACAGAACACGTGTGGGCTCCTTAGGTATTAACATGTAGATGCTTGACTTACTAAAACTCAACTGAACAAGTCCTTTTACTTTGCAAGATGCCTGCTCCTGTTTCAGAATTGAAGGGTTTGCACCCTGAAAATCTGAAATTAAGCCACTTTTTTTACTCCAGCTGTTCCAGCTAGTCTAGAAAAAGTTGACATGTCTTGAAATTTTTGCTTCTCAGAAAGAAAAGTACATGTATGTTTTTTGGTTTTGTTTTTTTCTTACTTTCCAGGCAAGTGGACACAGGTAAAAAACTGGTTTCTCTTTTGACTGAACTCTAAGGACTATTAAAACATTTATAAATCTCCCTCTTTTCTAAAAAATAAACTAAGGACAGACCGAAAGTTAAGGTGGAAGAGGACACTTTAACATAAAAAAAAAAGAAGCATGTGCTTAAGTATTTTGCTGACGATGATGAAATTAAGCATACACTTAAATGAAACAGGATAGTAACATCCTCTTTCCCCTTACTGCAAGGTGCCTGTTCTTAGGAGAGTGGAGGTGCCAACGGGAGGTTTTTAAACAAAGCCATGTTAAGTGAGTAATATCAGTTCCCAGGCACAATCTATTTATCAGGCAGGGAGCCTGTCCCATGTTACTTGCACTACAGATGAACTCTTCTGGATTCTTTCATGTTTCCAGTGTCAACCCTTATGACGAATATAAATTAAACCCGTAAGTATTAAGAAATTACACGTAGCTGTCATTGTATGTCTTCTTTATACAATTAGAAGTATTCTTATCTCTTAATTAAGGATTTTTTGCTGCTGAAACTGAAACCATACTGCTTACAGTGTACTGCAGTCACGGATGCATCATATGGTGTTTAATAGGCTCTCTGTTTGTTGGTATTTCTAAAAGCTATCCTTTAAAAATGATCACTGAAATTTTACTTTCTGCACTCTGGGTATTGTTAAAGACAGAATAAGAGGAACTAAGAATGCATTGTTTGTCCTTTGTGGAAGCTGGTGGTTTCCAATGAACACAGGTAGTAGCTAGGGAGAATAATTAGGCAGTATATAAAAACTTGGCTGTGATTTGCAAAATCATAGAATCACAGAATGATTAGGCATGGAAAGAATCTGTCCAACCTGGCCTTGAACACTGACAAGGATAGGATGGACCATTTACCACTTCTTTGGGAAACCACTTCCAGTGCTGCACCACCCTCACGGTAGAGAACTCCTTCCTTATATCTAACCTGAGCTTCTCCTGTTTAAAACCATTCTCCCTTGTCTTATCCCTACAGTCCCTGAAGAAAAACTCCTTTTCCAGCATCCTTGTAGGCCTCCTTGAGGCAGTGGAAGGCTGCTGTGAGGTCTCCATGCAGTCTTCTCTTTAGGCTGAACAGCCCCAACTTTCTCATCCTATCTTCGAATGAGAGGTGCTTCAGTCTCCTGATCATCCTCATGGCCCAACAATATTTGTAAAGAGATTGAAAATCCGTTTCAGATAAATCAGTTTAAAAGCTGTGGTAGTGAGGGTACTTTGGAACCTAGCATGTGGGAAAGGTAGATCTTTCTCATCCACATTTTTGTCTTCCACGTTTGCTTTTTTTTTAAAAAAAAAAGCTTGGAAAAAAAGCAAAAAAGCAATTACACCTCCTTTCCGTAATTTTTTTTTTTTCTGTAACTTCCAAGGTGCATCCAAGAAAATTAAATCATTTGCCAAGACACAAAAATTAAAAGCTTTTAAAAAATGTAGTTCTATTTAGTTCTTATGTAGTTCTTGTGCTGAGAAAGAGTCCTGAGAAAAATGGCAACAGAAATAAGTCTGGTGGATTAAAAAAGCAGCCCAATTTAAGGCATTGGGGGTGGTGAAGGGGAAGAAGAGAAGGTGATCTCATTAATAAAACAAAGGGTGGAGTGTCTATAAAGAAAGATGTATTATGTTGGGAATCAAGTGGAGGATGCACTTGAAAGGAAAAGGTACAGCTTGGATATTTGACCGTAGTTCTTTGAGACAAAGCTTGATTAAAAAATTGAGAGAACAGTCAATCCTCCATAAATGCATAATTGTATGCTGCTGCTTCCCTTACAATGGTTCCTTTATGGGCTGCCTCCTGTTCTCTGCTCTGTACTAAGCTCCAGCTCTGACAGTACAGGTATGACTTGGAGTCTTGAAGGTTTTGAATGTTGGGTGGTTTTTTTTAACCAGTCCTCAGATCTTCTAAGCAGCACAAAGGCTTGGCTTGTTCTGAACCTACATTTTTAAAATTCCCCTCAAGCATAAAGAGGAAAAATTAGTACTTTACTACCTGAAAACAAATAAAACATTCTTTGACTACAATTACTGAGCTCCAGCAAAATATTATTTTAAGCCGGGTATACCAATGCTAGTTCCACTCGAAACAGCAGTCAAGTCCTACAATAGTAATGTAGAAACTCACTGGCTGAAGGGGGGTGTGTGTGAGGAGGAATTGCTGCTCATGATAAAAGCGAAGGAATGCAGCCAAACAGCAAGTAAGTGAAGCATTAAATTAATGGATTTCCCTTGTTGTTTTAATGGAGCCTATTTTTTGTGGAAGAAAGGACTTCATATTACGGAATCTCATCTCATTTCTGGATTAGAAAGAGGCCTCCATCATATCCACCAACTTTTCCAAGAATGTTAAATATAAAGAAAAAACCTGTAATTTTCTCTTTGCTTGATTTCTCCTCTTCTACTACTAAAGAACTATTTTCATAACTGAAATATTATTAAAAGATTTCATTGTCAGGAAGAAAAAGTTTGCTATGAAAAGCTGAACTGCTACCATGAATTAGCAGCTTTGGTATCTGGCAGACTCTTAAATAAACTAACTGATATTGTCTGAAGTGATACCTGCACTTGCAGCCTATCTCTCCTAGTCTCTCCCTGAGATATCTGGTAAAGGTTGGTTGAGCTGGTTGGTTGAGTTGGTTGGTTGAGTTGGTTGGTTTCAGCTGGCTGAGCAGCTGCATAGTACTCAGTAACTGTCTGGATTTAAACCAGAACAACGTCCTTCGTCTGCTGAAGTTACCAGCTCTCCATGCTAGTGCATGGTGGAGCATCTTTGCTTACGGAGAGTTATGCTTGCTGTGCATCTAATGAAAATTGCTCTTTCTATGCATTTTGTAGAAACAGTCGAATCAGCCCAAAGTATAGAGGGCTTGTTGGTTTCCTTAGCCAACATCAGATTTCACTCAATGAATAATGAATCATGGGTTTGTTGTGCTTCCATCCTTCGTCACCTTTGCCACTTGACAATTTTGGAGCTTGAAATTTACAGTTACAACACTGAGCCAGGGTTCTTGGCTCGGGAAATGAAAATGTTTTAAAGGGAAGCTAAATAGCTGCATCTTGGTTGAATACATCATTAAGAGCTTAGTGTGACCTAATTTTTTCTAATGCTTCTGATTTTTTCTAATGAATCAGATAGTACCATCTTTTAAGCAGACATGAGACTTCCCATTGCAGTCTGAATAAACTGTGAAGATTAGATTCCTGATGCATACATAAAATATATATATATGATTTTTAATTATTAACTATGTCTTAGTTCTCTCAAATGGGTGAGTAAAAATTAGAAAGAAAATTGTCATCCAAGACACTCATGATACTTCATGCAAATATCATGCCTTTTTTGTGTGCTCCAAGAAGAAGGAAGTCAGGAATTTAGAGAATAAAATTTTGCCTGTCGTGTATAATTTGACTGTTACATAAAACGAAAGCCTAAACCAGTTTTTACAAACACGCTTGTGCATGTGCGCTTCTTTTTTCTCTGCTGTAAAGCATATAGGGAAATAGCCTCATTTAAGTGAATGACTAGTATTTGTTTTATAATCCAATTTTTATAAGCCACATAAAATGTATTTGCTTTTTCGAATTACATTGCTACTGCACTGATAGCACTCAGCCAAGCTTCAGAATGCTGTTCTGCAGCCACACTCAGTAGCTTAAAAGTTATTTGTGTGAAAGCTGGATCTCAAAGGGAAGGACTGGAGTGCTTAGGGGCTGCAAAATTGTTAGCTGGCAAAGTGCAGAGTTAATGGTTGCCTCAAAATGGCTGAGGCTCCTCTGCTGAAGCCAATAAACCCTGCGTGAGTCTCGCAGGCTACCTGAAATATCTGACAGTCTACTTGTTTGCTTCCTGACCATATTTGGCTTTAAGCATTGACATCCGTTTTGATCTAGGAATAAGCTTTTTCATCAAGAATTATCTTCAGTCAGGTTTCGAGCCTTTATTTTCTTTCACTGTCTTGCAAATTAGTGCAACAAGTGGCAACATCAATGGCACAAACTAGGAAAGATAGAACATTGCTCAGATTTAAGGAGACGGAGGGGAGGAAGCAATACTTGATTTTAATTTTCAACTAATTTAAACCCCATGTGTTGATAAGTGGCATTCTGTAACAACTGAGGAGGAATTACTCATGCAGACATGGGGGATTTATTTTTACTTGTTTATTTTGGTGGGGCTCTGAAGCTGGGCTGAGGATCCAGCGCTCTAGCAAAAACAAACAAGCTGACAAACAGAGGAATTCTCTGACATGATCATCTTTCCTGGCATTAATATTAAAGGGTCACACCAGGTTTTACAGTCACAATGTCCGGATTTGGAGGAATATACTCATGAGCAAGAGAAAGGATGACGCTGCCAGGAAATGTATAAGATTTCCTAGTTTCTAAATATACATTTTGAACACAGAAGACCAGTTTCCAAATGCATAGTGATGAAGTTTCAGGCGATTTAAACTTACTGCAAGCACAAATCTACTTATATTTGTAAGACATTCCTCAAGCCTACATCAAGACAGCAGCTTATTCCTCCACGTGAGAAAGCCCAGGAAGTATCAGTCTGCAGTGTTTTTTCTGTGCCATTAATTTCTAGTATCTTATGTGATCACTTTCCTGTGTACTTGTGCTGTTTTGTTCATACAGGAGTTTCTCCTTCTGGTATCTGCCAGTGTGTTTGTTTTTCTGGTTATGTTACAAATGATCAGCTCAAAATTCAGTAGATCTTTTTTTCAGTAGGTCAAAGTCTGAGAGATGAAAGTCTGAATTTCTGAGTCCAAACACTGAAACTGTGTGTTGACCTCTCTTCCTCTCATTGGCAGGGTGCCCTGAGTGCAAACTAGAATTGAAGATGAGAAATAGAGACACTGTAAAAGCAAATGCATTTGGGTTTTGAAGGTTGGATCAAAGTTAAGCTGTTTAAAGCCAAGCAAGTGCACTCTGATCCAAACAAAAAGAGTCTTTCCCCTCCCTTCCTCTCTATCCCTTTTGAGATAAATTTCCTTTCTTTATGGCAACCCTGTTTGGAAGGGTGAAGCACTGTGTGAACACTTTTTTTTTCCTAACACAGTCCTCTGATAACATTTCAAACCAGGGTCGATTAAGTCAGAAATAAGGTAAGCTCAGCTCCCTAAAACAATGCAAGTCTTTGTGCCTAAATAAAAA
This sequence comes from Psilopsiagon aurifrons, assembly GCA_025447955.1. Taxonomy (NCBI): domain Eukaryota; kingdom Metazoa; phylum Chordata; class Aves; order Psittaciformes; family Psittacidae; genus Psilopsiagon; species Psilopsiagon aurifrons. Next base: position 10,170 of record JAOEHY010031959.1, on the reverse strand, counting down.
AGGCTACATCTAAATCCCTATGGTTTATGTTTATTTCACTTTTAGATGTTTGGCATGATATTTTCAGTTTACTGCACATACCTCCAATGCTACATCAGTTAAAGAAGAAATATTGCTTTTCATATCTGTCAGTGGAAAACTCTAAATGGTAAAATTACTGTAAGCTACAGTGAGTAAAGCAAGATGGCTTTATAATATATGATGTGTGCACACGTGCCAGAGACTTGAACGATGAACTTAGAATAGGTGCAAGTCTTCTTTCCCCTGATCTTGGACCTAGAGTTGAAACACCAAGCCACTGATATTTTTGGTTTACAGTTGCCCTGTGGGCCTGACTGGGAAAATAAATTATTAAAGACCCTTAGTCTACAGTTAGATCTGAGTAGACATAACTTTATGCTTCACAGAGTTCTAGCCAGGCTTGGGGGGAAAGGAGGTGTCTGTGTAGATATAAAAACAGCACTGAGTCCATAGCCATCCTCTCTAAAGAAGACTTGGCAAACTGAAGACCCTACCAGCTCAGAGTCTGATGTCATCTGACAGCCTGCAGTTTCAGTGAAAGGACTGCAGATGTATTTGGCTTATGTTTAGGATTATGAAGCAGAATTGATTCTGTGTTTTCCCATGAATTTTTCAAAGATGAACAAGACTACATTAAACATATTTAGACTAGTTGCTGTTTCACAGCCATGCAACTGATATGCTTAGTGGGATTTATTAAGAACTGCCTGTTAATTTTCTCAAAATTAAGGACCTGTTTGAAAAACTTTCTTTCCAAACTCTGAGGTACTTACCCACGTAGCTTGTTTAGTCTGAGACAGCACATATAAATAACAGCTCTGAAACCAGCGTTCACTTTGGACACAGAAGCGTAATATGAAATAATCACACCACAGAACATTAACATGCTAAATGTCACTTTGAAACTTTGGGTGTGTAGGGGAGTAATTTGTGGGTTCAGCATGAAAATATTGACCTTACCACTGAAATAAATTCTATTATCTCCAGAAATTATTATATTTTCACAATGTTCCAGTGAATGCAGCCCAAGCAACAAGAAGCATCAGAGCAACTCCAGCAGGCACTATAAAAAGAAGTGTATTCGTTGTCATGTTTAAGTGAATTCCATAACACACCCAGCCCAATTTTCTTAAAACTACATCTTCAACCAGAAGGGATATGTAGAAGGGAATATCCAAAATAAAAATAGAATAAAATCTGTGAACTTTTTGCACTGATGTTTAGATTTGTAGTTGGTGTTTGTACCATATTACAAGGGAAGGAAGGAGTGCCAAAACTGATATAAAACCAAAATCAGGCTAGGGATTGTTGGAACTCATCTGGGAAGCAGTGGGCTGCAACCAGATGTGCATAAAAGTGTTTGGATAGATCCAGCCAAATTTCACATGGTACAAACTGTGAGATGGAAGGACAAAACTGACTGAACGCTACCTTCAGTATCCAGGCATACTTTACCCCAGCATACTTTCATATAGTCTCAGGCCTGCTTTAATTTGCATCAGTTGCAAAAGCCCTCCTTTAGGCTATTTTAATAACTGAATCTCTACAATGGCACTCAAGGTACTTTTTTTTTTTCACTTAGCTGTACCTTAAAGGCAGCTTCTGAACTGCAAATATGAGGATAAAGCTGGAGAGATGCTTGTTTGTCCAGGGTACCAGAGAGCCAGAGACTCTTTCAAACAAGGGAAATTTCAGGCACTACCAAAATGTTCTTCGAACTCTCTTTGTCCTTGCAGTCTGACATGAAGCAGCCTCCACAAAGGAAGCCAAAATTTGAGCCTTTTCTCTGGCATGCATGCACATTGGAAATAAGAGCACACTGTTTACTTCAATCACTGCTGATGCCCTTAGGGAGAATTAAATAAGGAAAGTGCCAGAGCTGTGAGTTCCATATAAAACAGCAGGGAAAGGATGGGAGGTTGCAGAGGAAGCACCAGTCGGAAGTGGGATGGCACAAACCAGCCAAGATAATGCTTCCTGAAGTGTAATTGCTAGGTGATACGCAAATGCATGAGTACTCCACCTCTTATTTCCTTGACAAGAATATATTTTTTTGCACTTATGGGCTAGTAAATCCCATTAACTCTTTCAAGCTTAAAAGGAGTTTTTCTTACTTTTAAATCCTCTAAAATCTATGACACCTATCCTAGTTAAAAACCATGGCTTATCCATCTTAATACATTAATGAATACTGTTTATGACTCTTTATGGGGGCTGACCTTACAAAACAGCAGTTAATGCGAAATCCAAGTAGGTTCTCTTTTACATCCAAAAAACCTGGATGCTCCAGGCTTCTGTTCCTTTCTTTATTCAAATTAGTAGGGAGAGAAAAAAGGGAAAAACTTCTGAACTAGATAAAACGTTTAAAAGTGGATTCTGTTCTGTTTTATGACTCTTTTAATGATCTTTGTGATCTGAACTTGTAATTTGGGTTAAATTCTTATTAGGTTATCTAAGTCCAGTTGGCACCCATTAAATGAAAAGGGATGCCAGTGGCTATATGGGCAGAGGGAGTGAAACAAATTAGTTTCACTTGAGAGTATTGTATTTCTTGGCCTGATTTACAGTGTTAAGGTACCGAACGGATCTATTCAGCCCAGTTACCTAAATTTCATCTCAGCAGCACCAAAGGGAAAACAGTGGTTTAGACAGCAAAATAACAATTGCTCTATAATTGTAATGTATACTTCAGTAGCAAATGTTATTTCAGTGTTATTGGAGTTACTGGAATTATGTAACTTATTGACTGAAGGATATTTTTGAGTCATGAACTTTAAGAAGGTACAAACTTAAAAAATGAATGTCTGTATACATTGCATGAATTGCTTCATACTTATGGCTAATTCACATAACTAATTTTCTTTAGAAAAAGGTCAAACACATTGGAAAGCAAAGTGACTACATGAACCATTTATTTGTATATGAGGATAGAGAGTTAGCTTGATATGTACTTAGCCTGAAGAAGTAATGAACTATCAAACAGAGAAAAAAGGTAGGAGAAAACCTTGAGAGTACTTGAATGTATTTGCACCTTGCAAACAAAAAGAAAGTTAAAAAGTAATGAAAATTGAACAGAGGTAACCTAGGAGAGATATCTTAATGCCATCTTTGCTTACTACGAATTTTATATTAATTATAAAATAATGAGTAATAATTAATTTTGACATAAAGCTGTCATATAGGCTTTTTTCTGCACCTGAATGATCAGTTCCCAGTGTTTTCTCTCTGGGTTAAAACAAAAGGAACTCTGAGCAGCACTTTGTCAATTTGGACCTTTCCCAACTGCAAAGATACGTGTTGCTTTTAAAAAAAAAAATATGTTATAACCAAGATTAATTAGCATTTGTTTTTTAGTTTGTAATTTCTAGACTTTTTATATATAAGATAGGATTAAAATGGTGGAATATTCCTTGTAAAGTTTTTCAGGGGAATCAGCACATTTCCAAAGCCAGACTACCATAACAGACCTCATAGCAGCCTTCCAGTATCTGAAGGGGGCCTATAAGGATGCTGAGGAGGGACTCTTCGTTAGGGACTGCAGTGACAGGACAAGGGATAATGGGTTAAAACTTAAACAGGGGAAGTATAGATTAGATATGAGGAAGAAATTCTTTACTGATGGTAAATCAGTAAATTTATCAGTAAATTCTTTGAAGATGGTAAGGCACTGGAATGGGTTGCCCAGATAAGTTGTGAATGCTCGGCCCCCGGGATGTTCAAGGGCAGGCTGGACAGAGCCTTGAGTGACATGGTTTAGTGGGAGGGGTCTCTGCCCATGGCAGGGGGTTTTGAACTAGATGATCTTAAAGTCCCTTCCAACCCTAACTATTCTATGATTGTATAAGACCTATCTTCACACCTGCATGTAAGAGTACCAGTCTGGGTACTTTTATTTGTCTATTATACTAAGACTCATGAGAAATAAAATTAATATATTAATTTTAATATATTCATAGAAGGCCCCTCAGGACAACAAATTAGATTACTGTATACTTAGGCAGGTGAAGCATGTAATTTAACTACCTTTCTGGAAATAACTCCTTTCCTGTTTGTATAGGGAAAGAACTGTGTGATGGAATAATTATCAGCATAAACATATGCCCTTTAATTAACCTACAGGTGAGTAGGAGTCTGCGGCTGACAAAAGGGACACTGGCATTTATATACATATCTAGTCATAGAATCATAGAATACTTAAGGTTGGAAAGGAACTTAAGATCATCTAGTTTCAACCCTCCTGCCATAGGCGGGGACACCTCCCACTAAACCATGTCACCCAAGGCTCTGTCCAACACAGCCTTGAACACAGCCACAGATGGAGCATTCACAACTTCCCTGGGCAACCCATTCCAGGGCCTCAACACCCTTACAGTAAAGAATTTCTTCCTCATATCCAATCTAAGCTTCCCCTGTTTAAGTTTGAACCCACCATTAGATGTGTATTTCCAGTGTGTAGTTAGTAGTACTGCTTGTCTGTATAGTGGTAGGACAACACATTTTCTAGCCTACTCATCTCATGGCCCTTATTTACTTCTCTTGTGTACCAGTCAGCTAATTCTGATGGTCAAAGTTGCTGATACAGTTAACAAGTGACCACCCTCTAGAGAAAATAAGGAATGTTTCTAATTCTAGTTGAATTCTCCATGGAAACTTTCAGAACTCTCAATTTTCTAGTTTCTCCTTGGCCAACACAGTTACTGACCTTATTATCTCCTTCAAAGGGTAAGAAAGCTTTATTTTGTTTCTTTTCCCTTCACTCCCCCCCCCAATCCTGTTGTAGATAACTTGTTTAGCAGGAAAAGTTATTATTTATTCACAGGGCTTGATGTCTCAGGTTGGTGCTTTCCAAGGATCTGTGTCAACTCTCTTGTGACTGTCAGTTTTTCGGTAGGGTTCATGAAGTATTCCATTAAAATAGCCTACCAATGGCTTTTATTCTTGGATATCTGTTGAGGCTCCCACCGTGAGATGAGATCAGACTTTCCCATAATATCACTCATGGGCAAGCACATGATGAATGCTATTAGATCTCTATAAGTTCTTGGGGCAAGAGTTGCAATGCAAGGTGCTTCTAATTGTTCCTTGTGAACACCTCATCAGATATTCCAGAAAAATCATATTCAACTATGCAGCTCTCCTGAAAAGCCCTGACAACGGCAATAATAGTTTTATCAGAGTTAGGACATGGTTTCAACTGCTTCTGTCAGGCTGATTTACAGAACTGGAAATGTTTCCATTCTTTCATTTTTCCTCTCAGAGATCACCACACCTATTAATGAAACATACGTTTCTGGGTATTTTTTCCCCATTGTCCAAGGTTAATGAAACAGCATGAAAGCATGGTTACTTTGTTAAATTTCCAGTGCATTCTGAACATTCACTGCTCCAGAAAGAAGACATTACCTTTTTCTTGTTCCATAACTCATGCAAAGCATGAGTTTGAGATGTCAGAGAGTTATTCATCATAACTCTCTGACACATTGTAATGAGACAAGACTTAAAAGAAAAAATTTAAAAAAGACAACAAGGAATTCAGGAGAGAAAACTATTCTTTGGTATTACTTATTCTCTTATTGAACAGATTCTAACACCTGTTTCAAGAGTGTTTTACTCAAAATAGTTATAAATGCAAAATACCATTAAGATTTGTCATGTGAACCTGGGGAATGGGAGTGTAGAGTTTTGCATAGAAAAAAAAAAATATCAGAAAATCTGAGAACATAAAACCAAGCACAAAATAGGTGTAAACACCAGATGCTGTCAGTACATCTGAAGCTACACTTTGCGTAATCACTCGCTGAACTTGAATTTTGAAGATCCAGGCACTTAAAGCAGATGCTTGTTTTTTAGACAAGTGCTACTTTGAGATATAGAACTGTGGCAGCCAATATTCACTGTTACAGAAGTCTGGATCATGGAATAACCTGAAGGCTGGTTGTTGAGTAGAATTTCTTGTCAGTTAAAGATATAATATAGAGATGTAAATTGCATTATTTTCTTATTCTTTTGCAACCAGTCATTGTAAGATTTGCAACAATTTCAGGCTGCCTGGGGATGTGGAAAAGACTGTATACCCAGAAATCAAATTTGATTTTTATTTACTGTTCTGCTGCAACTTAGCAAATTAAGATGGCATAGTAAGAAGAGTATATACGAAGTTATGAATATTTATACAATATTTATGGCATAAAAATGCAAATGTTCAGTTCCTTATTCTTCTTGGCTCTGGAAAAATTATTTGAATCTCATTTCTTTCTGGTTTCGTTTTGGATTTTTTTTTTTTTTTTTTTTTTTAATGAATGTGTTTGCGTAACTTTGCCCCTCATTTTTTGCTACTTCTTATAGGCTGTCTGGCCAAGCAAACAAAGCAAACACACCTGTAAAACACCAGATAAGTATGCAAGTTAATTGTCAAATACAGAATTCTGTTCTTTCAAATAAGCATTGCTATCCGATATTCATGTTGTGTCAAATATCTTCTGAAAGGCAAACTTTACTACCAGAATTTTCTAGTGATGCACCATATGGTTGGAGCCTTATTGCTTCCTGTTCATATGCTGCCTACCTGAGAATGTCTTTGGAAAAAGAGGCTATCGTGGCCTTAATTAAGCCTATCTGCATGGACACAAAACACTTCTTGGCAAGGGAAGAATGCTGCACATAGGAAATTATTTCAGCCATGTGGGGGGAAATTAAGGCATATTTAATGCTGCCTGCTGTCCTTTCCAGTATTCACCTGGAGGGGGCCATTTTCCAAGACATGATAATGGTACAGATTTTGGCTTTTGCAGTGAAACTTCAGGCTGGTGCATAATTTTCCAATAGGATCATTCAGTTTTCTGTAGTAATGTTCTGAGGCACATCTATGGTTGGTCATTTTTTTCTCCGTTTCTGTGAAGCATCCAGTCAGGTTTCCTGTTGGAAAAATAGTTTGGATGTGATGGGCAACAATTATACCCCATTAGGGACTGTGCTCAGTAACAGGAGATTACTCTGTAACAGGCAATTACGCTGCAATAGGAGGATGCCTGTTGTGAACTCACATGCATTAGATTCTGTGCTAGCTGGGAATGGAATTCAAATAAAAATAACTCTCATTCCCTTACCCCCAACTTCCCATTCGAATACTCCTTGAGTAGTTCTCTGGGGACATCAGTATTTCACTATGTTGAAAAAGCATTTAATCAGTCCTCTTTTGAGGACTGATTATAACAGAATATAGTGGGAGAGGCAGAAAGAACAGGTAAAATTTCAATGGAGAAAAAATAATCAAAACCAAAAACCAAAAAGCCCCAACATTTTAATGTGACAAGCAGACACCCAGTTCCTCACTTGCTTTGCCTTTGCTTGGCTATATGTTCTTTCAAAGATCTTCTGATCCATCTTTGTGGAGTTGAACCCAGCTTTATGAATATTGTGAAGAAAAACATCACATTTTCAGCATCAGCAAGCAGGACATAGTTAGTCATGCCTTATGCTGTACCCATTTATATATTCTTTGTTTCGGTCTAGTTCGAAAGGTGTATATAAGCTACCATTCAGGAATTGTTCCAGTAAGTCTTCAAATGATGTCATCTTTTTACAAACTAAGTAAAGAAATCTGAAAATCCAGTATCAGCAGTATTCTTTTGGATATTAAACTTGCAGTTGGTTACAGTCCACTTAACTTCCCTGAAATAATTCAGGATGCTTCCAGGCCTATTTATAAGCCAACTGTTTCACATATTAGGCGCAATAATTTTTCTTTGCTTACTTTCAGCTGGCATGATTGTTTTTATTAAAGAAAAAACAAACCCCGAAAAGCCTTAAAGCACTACTCTATTGCTCTCTTAGGTTTTATAAAAGATTGCTGTCATAAGAGACATTAGGTTCAAAAAGGCAAAGAGATCGTTTTTCATCAGTGTCATGACAGCTGGTAGGAAAAAAGAAATGCAGAGAAAAGATTTTTGGAAAAAAAGAAAAGCACAATTTTATCACTGGATTTTGTTTACAAGCTGATAAACAAAACTGTTATCTGGCCATTGGAATCTCTCACTCTGTTTAGTGGAGAATGAGCACACTTCCAGTCTCAGCTGCAGATATTAAAGGTCTGCACGTAAATGGGGTCACGTACACAAGAAAGCACTCCTTATTTTCTCTCTTTGTACTGTACACTGAAGTTGACACAGATGGCAGTAATAAGAAGGGAAACTACAAGGCTGCCAACTGCATCAGTCCTAGGTCTTTCAATGCACCTCATCTGAAATAATAACTATAATTCCTCTTTCATTGTGTAGTACCACTCTGCCACACACCTTTTAAAAGTATTAAGAAAATTATACAGACTTACTGTACTGAAGTGCTGCTGAATAAAAACCCCAAACTCCAAATATGGTAATTGAACTTCTTTCTAATTGAAGTTATCTTAGTGTTTTAATGCTTCCCATCAATAATCTTTTTTCAAAGGTGAATTTAAAGTTGTACTCATGTTTATATCTTAGCTGGTTCTCCTACAGTGGCTTATTCTAAATGTCAGCTGTTCAGCTCTGCAGTGCAGTACAGCAATGAAAAAAGCAGGAGTGAGTGATCTGTTACAGGTGTATGTTCTCTGGATAAGAGTAAATGGGAATCTGCTCAGTGTAGAGAAACAACTCTCTTTTACATTTGAAATTGAAATATGTTAAATAAACATAAAATTAACCAGGAAAAAAAAGTTTGGGATATGACTTTTTAGTTACCCTCCAAGGTTTTAATAGAACTGCTACTGGGTAAAAGTGTTTTAAAGCAGTTTGTACTTGAAAAGCCTTAGCATCATTAGGCATATATAGAGAAACCATCAGCAGAATTAAAATTGGACTCTTCCTTTGGTATTAAAAGCAGACACTTCCAACATTTTCCTTTATACTGGGATTGTACTGATTCAGTGAATAGTTGGTGTCACTGGTTCAAATCACTTCTGTGCTTTATTTTATATTTTTTCCTTGTTTTTTATCTTATGGTTTGCTGGGAATAATGAGAACCACGTCTTTAGAGTTAGTGTGTAAGCACAGTTTATAGGGGTGGAAGAAAGCCTTAATTTTTATTTTTTTTTTCAAATATCTTCTTAATTCTGTTCACTAAGATGCATTTCTGAACTCTCCAAAATACGTCTGCTCTCAGCCTTTTCTTTCTCCCCTCATATGTAACAAGTTGCATATGTTACATATACATATTTATAAATACATAAATATGTGGGGTGAATACACCCCACACACATCCCCCAAAAATAAGCTGTGAATAAGACATGGCTCTAATGGATTCATATCAAATGCATGACCTACCCTGGAGCTCAGGCTGCAGGCTGAATCCTTCCCTGCAACCCAGAGCCTGCTGCTGGGATACTGTCTTGCAGAGCAGGTGGCAAAGGTTGAAATCTTCCTTGCAGAAGGGGAAGTGTTGTCTGATGTCTCACTTCGGGGTGTCATGTTTTTTGGTGTATATAAAATGAGGGATGCCCCAATACTACTATATTTTCTGCTAACTGCGATTAAGAGAAAGTGATGGTTCACAGGGAGACCTACTGTAGTAGGAGACATATGTATTAGGAGTGTTTTGAAGGTACTCACCCTGTTGATTGCATGAGCTGGAGAAACGACCTTCTGGAGTCTGGTTATGTTGACATATCAATCAGGTCCCAAGGCTCTCAGACTAATGGAGGCCAAGTACTTCTGGATCTGTGAGGGACAGTGAAGCAATATTGTCCAAATCTGAATTTTGGAAACTGACACATCAGTTCTAAATGCATGATAGGTACTTATTGTATTTTAGATTTAGCCTCTTGTTCTTTACGAAACGTTTAATACACACTGGGGAAAACCAAAATGAATCTTGTTATTTTCTTTCTGGTTAACTCACTGAACTCTGTTAATTTAGGACACAATGTACTGAACGTCGATAAGCTGAGAAAACATGTTATCTTCAATGGAAAAACATCCTTTCACTGACTTCTACTTTCATGGTTTTCACTTCTAATCTTGCACCTGGTCATGTAAGGATGACTGACAAAGTAAGCAAATCAAGAGCACTCACATTCATGTCTGCTTTGTATCATAGAATCGTAGAATAGTTAGGGTTGGAAAGGACCTTAAGATCATCTAGTTCCAACCCCCCTGCCATGGACAGGGACACCTC